>JBCEWC010003247.1:0-31008 GCA_038996855.1 Solanum aculeatissimum
TCTAATATGTAATTGAGGAAGCTTTGCTGCTGAGTTTCTTGGCTAGTCGGCTCAGGTGTCTCAGGAAGAGGGGTATTAGAATTGTTAGAAAATTGTTGTAGGATAGCACGATCATGAGCATCATAAATGGAAGCAAATTATTGGAGGACAATATGGTCCTCATATTGTCTAGTTGTGATTTCTTTAATTTCTTCTTTGAGAAGGCTTATTTCTAACTGGAGATCCTGGATAGTAACAGGCTTGGATTCTTTTGGAGGGGAATCTATTTAGAATATCAGTAATGTTGTAGGTATTTGTTATTTGAGGATGGGAAAAAATGTGGGAGGATGACGTTGAGGGCTTATCTAAAGCTCTTTTGAATTAGTCTAAGTAATGCCTTTTTTTATCAGGGTCTTGTAGTCCACTGAAAATTTCAAGAAGGAGATCTTGCTCTTTTGAGAGAACATTGACTTCAGGCTCATCACTGCCTTGTTCAGACCCAGAAGATTTTACGTCATCATTTTCAATATGGTTGAAGGTTTGTTCAAGTTCATCTCCCGCATCATCCGAATGGTCACTGTCATCTAGCAGTAGGTGTTCTATTTGATTAAGAACAGAATCGTCAAGATTAAGAGCCTTAATCTTCTTAGAAAGCTTGCAGTACTTGGCAATATGGCCGGGTTTGTCATACCTATAGCATTTTCCATTGTTAGGAGTAGGGGAAGTAGGCTTTTTGGAGTTGTTGTTATGTTTTGGTGGGGAAGATTTTTTCTTTTTGGAAGTATGAGGCTTGGAGGTGAGAGCCTCTTTTTTATGAGCAGGTCTTCTATGGGTCTTTTTGTTGCAAGGGGGCAAGCCAAATTGTTCACAAAAGGTTCCTAGGTCTCGACGGGTTTGGGCCCTATCTTTGGCTAATTGCCTCAAAATCTTATCTTGTTGGCAGACTTTAAGGGCAACTTGTTGTATTAAGCTTATGAGCTGGCCATAGGTGATTTGTTCGTAAGGGGTGATATCTCCAAAATATTGATTTTGGAGTTATATATATATTTCTTTTTAAACATATTGTGACCTAATAAAAACATTATTTTTAAAGAATTCTTTTTTTTTCTAAATCACATTAACTAATAAAAAAAAGCAAGAAAATAATTTTTTTTCTTAATCTTATTTTATCAATTAAAATAGAACATCGTACCCCTGTAACAATTAATATATGTCATAAATATAAGATCATAGTAAACCCAACATTAATTTTTATTTAATACTTTGGTCCAAAAATACTCTTATTATTACCAAAAGGGTTAGAAATGCTCTTCTCTAAATAAATATATATATATTTTCTTTTGAAACATATGTGATTCTAATAAAACTATTATTTTTAAAGAATTGTTTTCTTGTTTTGATTTTTAAAAAATAACATTAACTAATAAAAGTGCAAGAAAATAATTTTTTATTAATCTCATTTATCAATAAAAATAGGACATTGTACACTATGACAAATGATATATGTCATAAATATAAGATCATAGTAAACCCAACATTAATTTTTATTCAGATAAAGATAAAATAGTAATTATAATAAAGCAAATTTTTTTTTAATTTTATTTTTTATTTTTTTCTCTTGAATTGAAGTAGGATAATTATTTTCTAATTAAAAAATATTATTAAAAATATAATGTGTTTAAAAATAAAATAAATAATAAATTTATTTTTAAAAGGAAATTTTTGACCCATTAAATTACAATAAGGGCATTTTTGGACCAAAGTATTGATAGTAAGGACATTTTTGGACCAAACTATAAATGAAGGGCATTTGTTTTCTTTTCATATAGTTTAAGGGCATTTTTGACCTTTTTCTTTTTTTTTTTGTTTCAATTTATGTGATACTGATAGAATTTTTTGATACATTTTTTAAAATTTTAAGTTATTAATTATTGTATTTGTATTTTTTTATCCTAATTTTAATATTTACACGATTTAAAAAAATTGAGTAGATTGATATAGTAAAATAACAGTTGAAGTATCTGAAAAAAAATCATTTATTAGGGATAATATCATAAAATTACAGTATAGTAAAATCTAGTAGTTGAAACATACACATCAATCAACAACTAACTTAAAACGATTAAATGAAAAAAATTCACAAAATATTTTTATGGACCCCATATAATAAAGGAGAAGATTGATGTGCAAATCCACAATATCCATGGAGAGTATCACCACAAGGAAGATTGATGACCTAGAATTGTGTAAGATAGAAACACCTATTCGCGAGAGCTTTCAGAGCCATCGAAGGAGGAAGAGTAGTGGAGAAGTCCCACTTAAGAAAGTGGAATGACCACTGATAAGAAAGTAGACAACCTTTTGTATAAAGGAATTGGGCGGGGTTATGGGTCATTTTCGTTCATTTTTTCAGACTTTGAGTTTTAAATAAAAGGCCCTTGGCCCTATTTAATTTTTAAAAAATATTAATAAAGGAGAAGAAGCAGGCATTTTTGTGCCAGCAAGGACCCAACATATATTTTGTTATCTCGATTTATGTGACATCAATATATTTATGATATTCTAAAATTTTAATTTGTTAATTATTGTCATGCCAGCACAGACCCAACATATGTTATTTTTATCTCGATTTACGTGATATCAATAGAATTTTATTATATTTTTTAAAATTTTAAGTTGTTAATTATTGTATTTGTGTTTGTTTTATCCTAATTTTAATATTTACATGACTTAAAACAATTGATTAAGGTTGATATAGTAAAATCATAGTTGAAGTGGCTAAAAATAATATATTATAGGCAATATTATAAAATTGCAGTTGAAGCAGCCGAAGAAATTATTAATAGAAATCATATAGTAAAATCAACAGTCGAAGCAGGCACGTCAACCATCAGCTGCCTTAAAAATATTAGATTAAAAAAATAAAAAAAATTCATACAACAAAGGAGAAGAAACAGGCAGCTCACTATGCCTACACGAACACAGAATATGTTATTTTTTTTATCTTAATTTATGTGAAACTGGTAGATTTTTTAATATATTCTTTAAAATTTTAAGTTGTAATTATTGTACTTGTGTTTGTTTAATCCTAATTTTAATATTTACATGACTTAAACTAATTTATTAGATTGATATAGTAAAATCACAGTTAAAGCAACTAGAAAAATGATTATTATGGGTAATATTGTAAAATATATATAATTGAAGTAGACGAAGAAATAATTAATAACAGTTAAAGCTGACATGTCAATCAACAACTCCATTAAAATGATTAAATTAAAAAATTCATAAAATACTTTTATGAACCTCATATAATAAGGAGAAGTAGCAGACAACTAAGCAAGGATATCATCCAACAACCGCGTGCTTCTTCACATTTATTAGATAGTAATAATTTTTATTTTTACCTACTTATCTATTTTAATAAATTTAAAAGAGTTGATTATTATTTTTTATATTATTATTACTCTTAAATGTAATGGCCTTAACTACTATTTTAGGAATCCTAAATGAAACTACTACTGTACCCCTCATGTTAACCTCCTAAGGTGTTATTTCATCGAGTTACGCCGTAGGTGTTAGAGAAATAACCCAAAAGTTGAGAAGCGTGCAACTGTTAGAGTTTGAAGGTTTAAGATGGTTTAATGTGAATTTTGGTACCATTTGGAGTTTTGGATACTCAGATTGAATTTTTGATAGTTGTGTTGGACTCGAGAGAGGATTTTAGGTCTGGGAGAGGCGTCGTCTTAATTTTTAGAAGTACTGAGTGCTTTTTGAATTTTTTGTGTTTTGGCTAGTAGTTGCACTTTATAAGGTCCAGCATGAAGAAAACCTTAGATTTGATTTTCGATGATTCTATTGAATTCAAAACGTCGAATATTATATGATAGCATATATAGGTTGCACGAATGGGTTTCTGAACGAATCCCAAGAGTTGAACCAGAGACTTAGCCATTTTTCCCAAATCTCTCATATCTGGTGCTTCCAGGTTTTGCAAAAGCGGACCAAGTCTTGCTTTAGTAAAACCAATGGGTTCACTGTAGCAGGCGAGATCTCGTTATAACAAAGGTGTGGAATTCATTATAGTGGACCAAATTCTGCTATAGCAAAGGCGTAAGGTTCACTATAGTGACCAGGTTCAACTATAGCAAAGGTGTGGGGTTCGATATAGCAGACCAGGTTCCGCTAAAGCGAACCCCCCACCCTTTTTTCGAGTGCCGCTAAAGCGACCTGTTGATCGCTTTTGCGACATGAGAGGGTATTTTTTGGGGAATGCCCTATTTTTCACTATTTTCAAAATTTGCCCCCGATTTCTAATTATCGTAATTTAGGTATGAATGAATTCCTTACGATATGTATGTTGTATATTTGATAGTGGGTTAATATTTTGGGAGATGAATTCGTGCTTCAATCGTCTAATTGAAGTGTTATGTGCGGTTCATCCTTGAGGTAGGTGTGGCTAACCCTTCTTTGGACTAGGGTTGGGTAATTAAGTATGTTCATGTGTTAGATTATGGGATGAGATTGTGGCATGTTGATTAGATGTGATGTTGTAAATAATTATGAGTAGTTATACTCTTTACCATGTCTAACTATAAAACTACAAATACTTGTGGTTGTGTTTCCCTTTATTGCATTATTTATACTATTGGGACAATCGTGAATAAATTGAGAAACGTGTGAGTGGTGATGAGGTTATGTTGAGACATGCTTTGCCGTGAAATGTGCCTCCAAATTGAATTACGACTTGAGTAGCATGCCTGCAGTGTTGACTCTGCACTTACACTTAGTACCCACCCCGACTAGGAGGTTTTGAAGCGTTCATACAAGTATTTAAACCTAACTTTGTTAGGGTCAGTCCCACAAGGAATAAGGTAGACCCTGAATTAACACACATTCAGTAACTTGACTACATATACTCTAGTATCTCCCAGAAAAAGAAAAAACTAAAAATGACTAAACTGTAAAAAAGGGGAAATTTGCGATAAAAGTAAATACTAACTACAATAGTAGATTTAGTTTGCAACCAATAGAGAAACTAACTAGGGTGATGTGTTCCCCATGACTTTCTAGCTTAAGTATTTTTGGATACTCGCAACTCTTATTTGGTGTATAGGTGCAAGATAGTGAGTTTAGTTTCCCTAAATCCTTGATCAGACATCTAGGTGAATTTCATCACATTACTGGATCGGTCTATGTGATGTGTTGTTACTAACCCTCACTTTTCATCCCAGACAAAAACTACTACCCCTAGTTGCTGGATTGGTTAAGAAATAGTCAATTAACCTCTGTTAATTACTTCTTTTCCTATTCGTCACCTCCTGGATCGGGTAGGTGATACTAGGCAATTTCTAACGTAGGCCTCCGTTAAAATTTAGTTAATTTGAAGAAGTTAATTAATGCATCCTAATCACCATTCAAGAAATTACAAGTAATCCAGTTTTACATTGCTAGTGTGTCATGGTTCCCATAACCCTAGTTGTGGACTTAGCCACGCATCCTTATCGCGTCAGCAGAAATCATGTAGGGAGAATACATAATTAAATAACTTACGCAACAAGAATTGATGAACAAAATTCGAAAACTCAATAAAATTGCAAACTTGAATTAATTAAAAATCATAAAAGATGTTCACAAGTGTTTTTCTCTCGTTCTTTGACCGTTCCTCTTCTGTATATTAAAAAAACCCAAAAACTATTTATAGTACTAGAAATAAAAATTCAAAACAAAATAGGACAACAGTGTCGGCACTGGTCACAAGCCTTCGTTATGAACCATATGACAATTCACGGCCCGTGAATCGAGGTCTCGTGAAAGGTTTTAGAGCTACTGGAGATGGGCATGAAACCTCCTTCACAAGTCATGAAGTCATCCACGATCCGTGAAGGGTCTCGTCTGAGCTGCTTTCAGAGACTCTTCACTTTTAGCTGCCTCAGTTTAAGAGCTTACTCTACGACCCGTATGTTGGTCCATGACTCATGCTCAGGTCTCGTAAAATGGACTTCACTTCTGCACTCCTTACTGGATGAACAAACAAGACCCCCTTTCCAGCTCGTGGAAGTAGAGGGTCTCGTAAACTGCCTCTTTAGTGCAAAAATTGCATCTCATGCTCAGAACTATGCCAACACTCAAAATCCTACAAAATCAAACAAAAACAAACATCAAATCTACTAACATTGCTTTGAGAACGCACAAAATCTCAAGTTTCAAGCATTAAAAGGGTTGTATTTTGGCAGCACATCAACACCCTCAACTTACAATTGTTGTTTGTCCTCAAGCGACGGACTCAATCTACCCAAGAAACACAGAGACACAACAATCAATCCAATGGCACAGAATACATCAAAACCTCAAATAGATACCCAACTTTCCTCAAAAGCCATATCAGTTAGCTATCTAGTGAATCAATGTAGACTATTAATTTCCAGTAGTGCAACTATGACAAGCCATGCAACCATAAGTAAAAGACATATCATTGAACTAGTCGTATGTAATAATGCAATGCAAGTGCACTCATAGAAAGAAGTCCCCTCAAAACTCAGGATGATATATTATTTTTTTAAGTTCATTGGGACTGTATCAAAACACTCACTCTCACAAAAGACATTCAACTACTGTACCTAATACCATATGCTTGCCCCTATACTCCTGTCGACTAGTTGAACTAGGATCACTTTAGGACTTTTCAAGCTAGTACTTTAGGCTCAGGGCGCTTTGGAATGATTATCTAGATAAATAGTGACTACGACCCTCCTTGATACTGCATTCTTTACCACTTCTGCCCAACCAACCTATCATTTTTCTTTTCTTCTCCCGTTCTCATATTTTTCACCTGTCTAGGGGTGCATTTTTCTTCTTTTTTTTAAATACTTTTCCCTTATTCATCTACACTATTTCAAACTTTGGCAAATTAATCAGTTTTCTTGCACCCCTTTTATTATTTTTATTTTTTTGCTTTCTCTTTGTATCACTAAGCATTCATCCTTATTTTATGACTTCCTCTTATAACAACCACCCTCAACTTAGGCTTTTGGCCTAAACTGAGGTTTACAATATCTAACCTCAAACCAGGGCCACTTATTGGGTAGCCACACTCAACTTAGGCTTTTAGCCTGAGTTGAGGTTTACAGTGTTCAAGGACAAACCAGCGTCGAACTGGGATTCATCATTTGTTAAGGCTTAGGCTATGAAGTGTTTACAAAGAATAGGGTCAATGTTAGGCTCAAAACATGGACCAAGGGATAATTACATTTTTGGTTGGTTATTTAAGCTAAGTGGGCTCAATTAGAGCAATGGCCTAAGATCCTTTGCTACCCAACTAACCTATGGTCTTTTCTTGAGTAACAGGGCAAGTTCTGAATTTCAGTATAGTAGAGAATCATACAATTACGCTCACTAGCTCATGGCACTGCTTTACATATTTTACACAACTAATCAAATCATGTTTTTTATTACAAATACACATTTGTCAGAAAAAACACTATAAGGATAGCCTAATCACGATCACTAACCGACTAACAAAAATAAAATTTGGTAGGTCACATTTTTACACAAAAACTGACTATGACATAGGTATCAATACTATGTACTACGCATGCTACTTAAAACATCCTAGACATGTTGGTTCAACACAAAATAAAATCCGTAGGGAAAGAACACAGGAAAGAAACCCCTTTGGATATAAAAAATCAGGATAGTTTATAGGCCAAGGTTATTCAGACTTCACCGAGGCCATATAACCACCCATATCCCCATAAAAAATAATGTGCATTGTACTCAATGCACAAGAATAAAATGTAAAAAATAGGGGTTAAAAAGGAACATCCTTGGGCACCTAAGCGCCTCTCTCGACCTCATCTATCCACCCTCCATAGACCTGGTGGAATCCTCGACAGTCGGAGCAACATGGAAGGAACTCGCGCCTCTAAACATCTGTCATGCGCACTCCTGTTTGGACACCTCTTCCTCTCACGATCTGGCCAGGGCAATCCTCAACTCCTCCTCCTCTGTCCAATCTACACTTCGACGCTCCCCATCTGGATCATCTGTGTGAGGCTATTTCCAGAGGGAAGTGTGTGTAGGCTTCTCCGGAGCGAACAAATCAATGATAGGTGTTGTAGTTGGTGTAGCGGATGGAAAACCTACTAGCGCAACCAACGCTGCAGTAATGTCGGCCCAGAGCTGCTGAACCTCTGTCTGCATGGCCAACAAATCAGCCGGAGCCGCTGAGTGGAGGCTCATCTGGATCCACTCCTCGAAAGCATCGATGTGGGTGTCCACTAGTACAAGTCCATCTCTAATAGCTGTAGTGGTGAATGTCTATATGCGACTCTCTGCCTCTGAAATAACCTGGCAGACCTAGGGTCTCAACTGCTATAAAAGCTGAGCTAATTGTGACTCAACGTGTGCTAGTCTCTATGCTAGAGCCTAGAATGATACTGCCGACACAAATGCAATGTCGACAGGTGCTGATGATGCAAAATCCAACTCTAGGATAGCATAAGTAGCAATAATGGACCCCTCCCCTCAACAGTCTTGTGAGGTCCCCTGTATGGTCTATGCAGTAGCCAAGCTAGAAGGCTCGGTAGTAGGCACAGAGGCCAGTAGGTCTGGAAGTACTATGTGCGGCCTTGGTGTCCTCCTCATAGCAACTGGATTCTCATCGGCTTTGATCAGGCCGGAGTCTGTCTAATGCGTTATAGCCCGATACCCTCCCTCATCAGATTGGGAAGGTCAGGCTACAATAGCTTGTGATAAAGCATGTTGGGAAGTCACCCGAGTTTAATTTGGCTCTATATCGGAGTCTTTCTGGATGTTAAGCTCCTCTACTGAGCCACTAGTCTCGGGGGCATGCTCCGAGTCAATAGCCTCATCTCAGAGGCGGGCCTTCATTCCTCGTATATCATCTCTCTTAGATTTTGGGGCCATAGTACCTGCAAGACACATAATCATGAAACCAGTTAGTTCCATCAACAACAATCAAGAACACAAGAGTATTTTAGAAATGAACTGGAAAGAATTCTGGCTTCATGAGACCCTACTTTTGAGTCATTATCTAATCTATGGCTTGTGGAGGGTTTCGTAAGTTAGTGTACAATCATGTTTGTCCTACTGGACTATATTTCACAAGATCCATTCACGACTCGTAGAATGCTCTACGAGTTGTAGATGGAGTCGTGGAAGTACATCCTGAGTCAAGTTAGGTACTGGTAACTCATACAAGACCCCATCTATGACTCGCGGATAAGTCCATGAATTGTGGAGAGTCTCGTAGGATGAGACCTTAAGAGAATATTATCACTAGAACCTTTCACAATGGGAAATCACGACTCGTAGACTGATCCACGAGTTGTGAAAGACCCTCGTGACTCTTTCCAGTGTCTTAATTTCCCTTAAACTCTTATCTACAAGTTGCCCCAACCAATTTTATCCATTATCAAACCTATGCATACAAGGATTTAAGCATCAATTCATAATTTTACCCTAAGGTGTTTGACCCTAAACATACCCTACCCCATTAAAACAGTTGGAAATACATTTCACTCATGTCGATAACCCGTCATTATATGTACGACCATTGGGCCATGTATGTGCATTTTCAACATGATTAACATGACCGAATAGCCGTACTATCACCAAATTTGACAATCCCACCTTGTCTGACGTCACTTCTACCCTAAATCAAACATTTGAAGTTCATAGCAAGCACATTAGGGTAAGTTAACTAACTCCGACTCTAATAATTCGTCCCAAACCTAAGTCAATACTCGATATTTAATCACAATTCAATTAGGGTAAAATATAGGCATCGTAAGCTTACCGAATTGAATCACAATTAGCAAGAGAGTGATGAGGGAGTGGAATAGGGCTTAGAACCCTAGGGAGAGGGGATCGCCAGAATATTGGCCGAAAAGATAATATGGAATGACAAAGAGTGGTCAGATTTTGATGTGGGATTGACGGAGGTAGGTTTTTCTGGTATCAGGGTTCGAATAATAAGGGGTCAAAGTTATTTGGCTTCTATTTAAAGTGTATCGGGTCGGGTTCTGACTGAAGGATCTTTGGCATCATGAAAACCCGATTACGGGTTGTGGATTGCTCAATAACCCATGAATCGGGGTTTCGTGAAAGGCCTTAACCCTTTTCACCCCTTCTTATTGTCCACGAGTCATGATACGGATAGTATGATGGGAAATGACTCATGGCACAACTCGTAGATGGCCTTTGACACTTAGGGAAAATTTGAGTACTTACCTGGGATCCACAAACAGAATCCACGACCCGTAGTTCTACATATGAATCATGGATTTGGATCATGGACTTAGGTGCCTATTGTCCTTACTCACTGGAGGCTTTCACGAGATGGTTTATGGGTCGTGCAATGCAGCACGACTGTGGAACATGTCGTGGACTTCCGTTTTGCTTCTTTTTCACTAAAGTTTGCCGACTTGGTCTGGTACTTGTAAAACCTACATAAATACACTGTTACCCTATATGATTCTAGTCCTTTGTCCAAAATTCACTATCTATAAATACAAAAACCTAGCCTAATCTAACATCTAATGCTAAAAACTAACACTACACTATAATTCTCACAAAAATATCTTGGGTTGCCTCCCAAGCAATGCCTAATTTAATGTCGCGGTGTGACGCGGGTTGTATGATTACTCAGACTTCATCAACAGTCCAAACTTCCATCTTAAGCTCATCAAGCCTTTTCATTGATCTACAGACGTTGAAGGTGACTTCGTCATCGTTCAATCTAAACTTGTGAAGGCAGGATTCCATATCCACCAGGGCCCACTCAGTGACCAAGAAGGGCCTTCCCAAGATGATTGGGATGTCAAAGTCAACTTCGCAGTCCAAGATCATGAATTTCGCGGGGAATATAAACCTGTCCACTTTAACGAGGATATCATATAAGATCCCCACTGGGTTCTTAACTGTGTGGTCAACCATTAAAAGTCACATGTTAGTCGGTGTGGGGGTTGTCAGGCTGAGCTTCTTAAATATCACAAGGGGCATTAAGTTAATGTTGGCACTGAGATCACACAATGCCCTTGTGAATTCTACATCCCCTATAGTGCAGGGAATAGTGAATGCACTTGGGTCTTCTCTCTTTTGCACCAAGGATCATGTGGAGATAGCACTGCAGTATTATAGCTCTTGTGAGAGATCTTAACTGATGGTGCACTTCTTTGTCACCAGGTCCTTCATGAAGTTAACATACCCAGGCATCTTCTCCAATGCCTCGATCAGTGGAATATTGATGGACAACTACTTCAACATGGAAAGGAAATGTTTGAACATCCCTTCCTCCTCCTATTTCTTTAATCTTTGAGGGAAAAGAGGGGGAGGATGAGGGATAGGTTTGACAGTGTTAGCGCTGCATTGCTTCCCTTAGTTCGTAAATTGACATTTCCCATTTCTGCTCGCTCATCCACAACACTCTCATCATGATAATCTTCCTCAATTGCAAGCATCCGAGGGTCAATGGTCTGCTTCCCAATGCGTGTAGTGATTGTCATACACTGTCCTTCATTCTTTGGGTTTTGGACAGTGATGCTAGGCAACGTACCCTTTTGGCGCTGGTTGAGTTGGGTCGAGATTTGACCAAACTGCTGCTCGAGCTACTTAATTTCCATAGAATGAGACTCGATCTTTTGGTTTATACTGGAGATGTCAGACTTTATCACCCTCAACGTCTCATCCTGTGCATCAACCGTTTTCATTAACCTCTCGAAAATCTTCTCGACCCTAGACGAATTTGCTCCAGCATCGCGATTGTGGGGTGGGACATAAATGCCGCTTCTATAACCATCCCAGCGACCCCACTCAATATCTCTCTCCTGACCTTTATTTTGATCATAGAAGCCATTCCTGTTATTGTTGTTGTAGGTTGTCTCACGACCAAAGTTCCGACCTTGGTTTCCCTGCCTTTGGTGCTAGTAGTCCTGAGTGAACCCCTAGGCATTGGGCCAGAAACCGCTCATCTGTTCTGCCACAAAGCAAGCCTCATCTTCAAAGTAGGGCTCCTCATACATAGGTACCTGGACTGGCTGATGAGCAACTACATTTACCTTTCCAGCATTCTGCTTCATCAACAACTCCACATTGGTACTGATCCGTGTGAGCTCTTGCATCACCTCTGCACTAACCTATGCCCATACTAGAGTAGTAGTCAGGGAGAATGAACTCCGTGTTGTGGCATTATCCCGAGTGCCCCATGCACGATTGATCTTAACCACCCTCTCTAGTCGCTCAGCAATCTTCTAGAAAGTGTGATCTATGAATGAACTGCCCATAATGGTGTCGGTAATTGCTTTTCCATTTTCATCAAGGGCTCTATAGAATATTTTTACCAGAGACTCATCCACGATATTGTGGTCAGGAACTCATCTCAAACACTTTGAAAACTACTGCCAAGTAGTATCAATCGAGTTGCCAGGCAACTGCTCAAAGTTATTTATTACCTGTTTCAGCTTGAGCTGTTTGGAGATGGGAAAATACCTCTCCAAAAAAGTTGTCTGCAGTTCAACCCAGCTAGTGATGGAACTCTGTGAGAGCTCAGCCAACCACGATATTGCATTTCCTGTAAGAGATAATGGAAATACGCGGAGCCCAATGATATCCATAGATAGATTTTAGTTTCCCATTATACTCTTATAAGCAAAGACAACATTGTGAGGTGATTGTGAGGATCCTCAGATGGTAGTCCTACAAATAGCCCGTAGTTCTAAAGCATTTGCAACAACCCACTTGAGACAACAAACTTCGTGTCATTTGGTAATGGAGGTAGCACTATTGCCCCAGTGACATCCACAACCATCGGGTTGAGCCGATATTGATTCCAATCATTTTCTGCGGCTCAGAGTCCCTCTAGCTGTGGGATGACTATTTGTGTGTTGTCTTCATTAGGATTCAATGCAACATTTGCTGCATTCTCCATATCATTACCGGGTTGTCTGTCCATTCACCTTCTAGTTTGCTTAATCTCAGGATCAAAAGGAATCAAGGGAGTGCCTTGACTTCAGGTTGTTGACATGCACCGATCACCTGAACCCTATATCAGAATAAAAACAACAAAAATGTAAAATTAGGAGAATATAGAGAAATCAATCAAATTACACTGTGCTAATCAAGTCTAGTTGTACTCCCCGATAACGAGCCATTAAATGTTATGCTGACTCTGCGCTTACGCTTAGCACCCACCCCTACTAGGAGGTTTTGAAGCAGTCGTACAAGTATTTAAACTTAACTTGGTTAGGGTCAGTCCCACGAGGAATAAGGTAGTCCCTGTATTAGCACACATTCAGTAACTTGACTAGATATACTCTAGTATCTCCCAGACAAAGAAAAAAATAAAAATGACTAAAATGTAAATAGAGGAAATTTGCAATAAAAGTAAATACTAACTACAATAGTAGATTTTATTTGCAACCAGTAGAGAAACTAACTAGGGTGATGTGTTCCCCATGACTTTCTAGCTAAGTGTTTTTGGATACTCACAACTCTTGTTTGGTGTATAAGTGCAGGAGAGTGAGTTAAGTTGTTCTAAATCCATGATCGGGCATCTAGGTTAATTTCATCACATTACTGGATCGGTCTCTGTGATGTGTCGTTACTAACCCTCACTTTTCATCCCAGACTAAAACTACTACCCCTAGTAGCCTGATTAGTTAAGAAATAGTCAATCAACCTTTGTTAATTACTTTTTTTCCTATTCATCATCTTCTGGATCGGGTAGGTGATACTAGGAGATTTCTAATGTAGGCCTCCATTGAAATTCAGTTAATTTGAAGAAGTTAATTAATGCATCCTAATCACCATTCAAGAAATTGCAAGTAATCCGATTTTACGTTTCTAGAGCGTCATGGTTCCCACAACTCTAGTTGTGGACTTAGCCATGCATCCTTATCACGTCAGCATAAATCATGTAAGGAGAATACATAATTAAATAACTTACGCAACAAGAACTGACGAACAAAATTCAGAAACTCAATGAAATTGCAAACTTGAATTAATTAAAAATCACAAAAGATGTTCACAAGTATTTTTCTCTCGTTCTATGACCGTTCCTCTTTTGTATATTCTTCAAAAAAAGCTAAAAATAATTTATAGTACTAGAAATAAAAAGTTGAACTAAAGTAGGACAACTGTGTCAGCACTAGTCATGAGCCTTTGTTACAACCCGTATGATAGTTTACGGCCCGTGAGTCGGGGTATCATGAAAGTCTTTTGAGATACTGGAGATGGGCATGAAACCTCCTTCACGAGTCATGAAGTCATCCACGACCCGTGAAGGGTCTCATATGAGTCGCTTTCAGAGACTCTTCACTTTCAGCTACCTTATTTTATGAGCTCACTCTATAACCCGTATGTTGGTCCATGACTCATGCTCAAGTCTCGTAGAGTGGACTTCACTTCTGTACCCCTTATTGGACGAACAAATGAGACCCCCTCTGTCGCTCGTGGAATGAACCACGGCCCGGAGAGGGTTTTGTAAACTGCCTCTTTAGTGTAAAAATTACATCTCATGCTCAGAACTATATGCCAACACTGAAATCCTGCAAAAACAAACTAAACCAAACATCAAATCTACAATTGATTTGAGAACACACAAAATTCCAAATTTCAAGCATTAAAAGTGTTGTATTTTGGCAGCACATCAATGCCCCTCTTGAGATTTTTTATGAAATCCTTTCTTATAACTGGATCTTGAGACTCTCTCACCTAATTGTTTATGACTCTAACTAAATTTTTGATTATGCTTGTACTAATTCTCATGTAATGTACCTTGAAGATCGATTATAGCAAATAGTTTGTTTTGAAAGAAATGTGGCACCTTTGAAAGTCCTTGGAATGACCCTGATGGTTATTTTTTGAATTTCAGCTTAATTACTATTTTTTCCTTCCTAGAATTTATTTTAAGTCATTTTTGGTTGAGTTGAAAAGTCAAATTTTGAAAATCTCGTGAAAAATTAAAATTTTGCTAAATAAAGAGCTTATAAAGTATTAAGTTTAAAAAATTTGAGTTTTGAAGTCATCTTGAGTTTCGAGTGTTGGAATGCAATTTTGTCGATTTCATCATTTTAGGCATGCAGAATCTGGTCTGGGAGAACTTACGGAACTGAATTTGGAGTTAAAACGAAGACTTTGGACCCAAAGTTGTGACTTTTAGTTGAATTCAAATCCTAGTTTGACTTTGGTCAATATTCAAAGTTCAGAAGCTCTAACTGAAATTCTGACAATTTCAATGGTTTCAGATGGTGAAACTAATAGTAGAAATGGTGTCGTTGTAATTTTTAGAGTTTCCTAAGTTATTTTAGGCATTTGAGTTTTTAATTAGTTTTAATGAGCTTTTTTTGGGTTTCGAGTCGAAGAGACCTCGAAATCGAATTCTAACAGTTCTATTGAGTCTGAAACATCATTTTTGGTAGGGTTACATGTTTGGTTCATGTGTATCGGGTTCTGAACAAACCTCGAGGGTTCATTCCGAGTATTTAACTATAGATAGCTCTTGACTGAATCTAGTGCAACTCATTATGAACTTCGCGATCGTGGGATTGGTGCCTATATTATGCCTCGTTTAGTAGAAGTTTAAGGTTTTCTTTAATCTGCAGCACCGTCGGATTGGTGTTTCTTGTGTATTTGAAATTAGAGGAAGCTTCCTTGTTTCCTTTCACTATTAAGAGAAGCACAAATTAATTGTGTTCTTGATTGTATTTGGTTTCGAATTTCCCACTCTCTCCTTTTACTTTTGTTGAGTTACAAGGATTTACATAATCTAAATTCAATATGTTTGAATGTTCTCTCCTCACCCCTTCCTTTTTCGCTAATTTGCCCAGTTTCTCAACACATTTTTTATGAACCTCTTTCAAAGTTATAAATAGAGAATTATCTCCTTACTTAGTTTTAAGTATATTTGAATATAAATAATTGAATGTTTCACATGGTTATGATGCCTAAAACTTATGTTTTAATGTGGCTAATTATATATATATACATATATGTTACACTATTCATATCGTTGGAGACAACACAAATGCTCCCTGTGCCCATTAGACTCTTGTTTCCATGATTTCTTATTAATATACTTTATTACACTCTTAATGACTTGTTTGAAATTGAGTTTGACATTAACTCTTTATTTTTTCCCTTTTTCGTGTGAATATGTTGAGGAGTCCGTTTGAACTCCATTTCTCTCCTTTGCATTTCAAATGGGGCCACGAAGGCCCAAATTTCCTTCTCCCATTTTCTTTCGAGTCTGGAAGAGCTGATACATGAAAAAGGGGAGCGGTTTATAGGTTTTCGAAAGTTAAAGTGGTTGTATACATTGGTTATACAACGATATAGAACAAGGGATCGTTTGGTACAAAAATTAATAATGGAGGGATTATTTTTTATCACGTGTTTGGTTCAATGTTTTCCATTTAATCTTGTGTTTGGTTTAAAACTCTACAAAAAAAATCCAATTTTATTCTTGAATTATTATGGAATTTTCTATTTCATCTAATTTGGTTAAAATAGATTACTTTATTGTGACTTCTAACTAGATAGGAGAACAACAATTTTGTCGTTATGGTTGCAATTTTCTCACTTGAATTATTTGAGAATAAATGATTGTGATCTTAATAAATTGATCACTCATAAAATGTCAATTTTCAATTTAATAAAGATAGACCATCTACTTTTAAAATTGAAAAGATGGTAAACAATTATAAAAATAAACAAACTATCTATATTTACACATAAAAAGTTGCAAGTTGTAATTTTAATATGGAGTTTATATCATAAAAGGTCACTTAACTATGAGAATCTATCTAACATAGCCATTGTACTTTGTTGTGTATCAATAAAACCACTTAATTAGACCTTTGTATCAACAAACTCACTCAACTAAATTAATTATAAAAAAAATTGACATGGGAAAATATTTTTTTGTATATTATGTAAATATGACCCCATAAATAAATAGTATTTAAAAATTTGACATGATATATTTATTAAATTTTTTATATTATGCAAATATGAACTCACACATAAATAAATTTACTAGTACAAAATTACAAATATAAAACATAAAATCAAGAAAATAAAAAAATATAAAAAAATTTGAGGGATATTTTTTTTTTATAATATCTAATCCCATTGTATTAAATAGAAGGTATTAGTTAATACCACCAGAAAAAAAATATTAGTTAATACCACATAAGCTATATTAACTAATACATGAATACACAGGAAAACTTCTACCGAACATAGCATTAAATAATAATACGCATAATGCATGAATTATTTATCACGACCTGGTCCCGGTCATGATGGCGCCTGTCAGATCTCACCTACAAGCCAGCCAGAATCCCAAACCCAGAGTTCCTGTCCTAGCTTCTAGTCGTAGCCAAAAGTTGACGTAACAAAATAAATAACTGAAACCTATCCAGAACCTGGAAGTCAACTGTACAGAGCTACAATAACAAAATAAATAACCGATATACATAAGTCAAACCAATATATATATATATATATATATATATACATACAATTCGAGAGTACTCCTATAAATACATCATACTACAGTACAAGGCCAAAGTTTGGAAACAAAAAGACGGTCATCTAAAGAAGGAGACTGTGACGAAGCCAGATGTTGTTGGTGCTCACCCAAAATGTAGTCTCCTATGATCTTGGATCCCCTGAACTCAGTGCCCCCGACTAGTATCTAGACCTATACCATGGGAAGATGCAGAAGTAGGGGTGAATACCAGAAAAAGGCACCCAGTAGGCATCATCGATCGATTGGGTGGAAAAAATATGCAATGTGTAGCTCAAATGTAGATAAAAGTAATTGGCCCATACATCAATCCCACAACCTCAACCTGAACCGAACCTGGTATTGTGGGTGCAAGGCCCTAATAACTATGCCTGTACGCCACCCAGGCCCCCATAAGCTTTGGAGGTACACCCGCACACAATATAGACCGAAGGATAATCACAGAATCCCACAGAACCATCACAGAGCCCAGCTCTCCACATCATTAGAACAAGGGTCGATTGTACGCCAATATAAGACATTAATATCTAAGCTTGAAGACCCCATGAGCATTTATAAGCCCAGAAGGTACACCCATACACAATATAGGTGTGAATAGGTGTGTGGATCCATGGTAATCGATCGGGCCTCAGACCCATCCAAAAAAGCAACTACCACATGGGGACTCGAACCCCTAGTATCATCCAGGCACTCGAAACCCTTGTAACACTTAGGGACTCAAACCCCAAGTTTTCTAACTTGGCCTCCGATCAGGCAGCCTCTAATTGGGCAGTCTGCAGGGCCAATTGGTCTGACCATAAGTGTAACGGTGGGACGTATACCCCACGGGAGAAAGATTTCTCTCGTATAAATAGTGTGTCTCACCTCAAAATGTCAATCACGGAGCCTCACCCCTAAAATGAAATCAGAGGGGTTCTCGACCCAAAGAAATCAACAGGTGCTTGGACCTAGAATTTGGCATCCGCCACCCGACATCTTCAGTCGTGACTACTGGAACTCAAATCATGAGGCACAAAACCCATAGACTCGGATACTCATACGTGGCCACCAGATCTCAAATAGCGACTGTGAACGTCATCTAGGACTTGAGATATCGAAATAGTCGCTCACTCAACCAGTCTATTCGGATTTAGAACTCCAACTCGTATCATTCCCAAAGTCAACGTAGGTAATGATTCTTACAATAAATTTATCCTAGAATCACCATCCCTCAGGTAACAACCCCTAAATCTCTATCTCAGACACACCAAACCCAAATCCAAACCCGACAACTAACAAAAGTATACGGTGACCCAGTTGACCATAGGCAATAAAAGTATGGCATGATAATAATAGTTATAACACAAGTTTTCATACCAATTAGGCCCAACAAGGGCATAACAAAAATCAGAATAAGTCACAGTACAACAAGAAATCATCTGGTACCCTCATAGTCAACATATCTCAATAATATTAGTAGTATGGTCTAGCAGAAAATGGTATAGGTCAGAATATGTATCTGTCTCACGACATCAACCCATAATCGGCCCTTATTAGGCCTTCCTGGAATCAATCATACCAGAACATATCAAAAACTATAGCATTCATCACTAATAACTTAGAGTACAATCCCATCACATCACATACAACACATACAAGGCACGACTAACATGTGACATACATCTCAATTCAACATGCATATAATTATGCCCAGTCTAAGGATAGGGAAAAACCTAGCCTACCTGGCTGCTGATGCCTCAAAATTTGAATCACTCCAGCTAAGCTTTCCCTCTCCAAATGACCTCCCAATGTTTCCCCACTGTTAAAGATACAATTTACCATGTCGAAACGGTCAAATCAGTTGTATTATCTTGAGAAACGGGTTGAATTAGGTCAAAAGTGCCTAAACGGGAAAAATAGTAACTATACCAAAAATCCCAAATAAAAACTTGAAAAACGTTCCTTACGACAACCCAAGTTTACATAAAACAAATTTGGCTCTAAACAGACCCCAAAAGACTGAGAAAATACCCAAAAATGGAGTGAAAAACTTTATCGAGAATATATCCTTTTCAAAACTTTCTCGGTCCAAATTCCTGAAAATCAAACAATTTTAGCTAATACCCAACATACCACAACATTCAGCTCGGGACGTAAAATAGTCCAGGCTCAAATTTCATTCAATTCCTTCGAGAATCGGTTACAAAATCAGCATGTAAAGTTTTTCACAAATTCGTAGAATAACAACAACTAAAACAAATTTACCTAAAATTACATGCCAAAACCCAAAACCAACTTCATCACAATGTTCCTTGTGAAATTCTGAGTCACATTGCCCTTTGATTTGCCAAAATTGGACTTGTATAACACTTTTCATGAGTTGGGGAAATTGGAAATGAGGGTTGATTTACGTTAGGGTGAAGGCGGATATATAGGCCATCCTCAACACCCCGCGAATACAGACCAGGCCTCCGAAAATTCCGTGGTGTAGGAACCTCAAGGTCCGCAAACGTGAACTCGTCCCTGTGAACGTAGAGTTCAAACAAGCCTGGCCTCTGCGAATGCGGGATTGACTTTCGCAAACGCGGATTGCAATTTCTGCTAGTGTTGCACCAGCTTTAAGTCCAAACTCCCTCAAGCCATTGTCGAGGTATCTGATGTTCGATTTATGCAAACGTACAGTGTAACCACCTAAATTTCAACATTCAAAATTCAATGGTGCAGTCAAAATTTTCAACGGAGCCTCTTACAAAAAATTAAGTACCCCACTTCTTTCTAATTGAACTCATTTTGGAACTTTTAGCTAAAAATCATACCAAAACCCTCCATCCTCAAATTAACCACCCTCCTAGCAGAAATTGGCCATTTGGTAACTAATGGAATCGTCAAAATCCTATTCTGAGGCCATTTACTAGGGTTTTGACAAAAATCTCATTTTAGCAATTTTAACTTCTCGCTAACTTGCAAACTTGCACAATTATCTACCAAAAATCCTTATAACCATCCCAACAGGTCATTTTAGGACCGAGGTCGCTATACAAAATCTCAAAACAACAGAAACACAACAAAAACATAGAATTGACCTACATGGTCATTACAATATCCCCCCACTTATAAGACTTTCGTCTCTGAAAGTAAAGTAGAAAGCATACCTGGGGGATCAAATAGGTTGGGGTGCTACTCCTGCATCTGTGCCACCATCTCCCAGGTAGCCTCCTCGATCGGATGGTGTCTCCATTGCATCTTAACCATCGGTATGACCCTGTAGCGCAACTATTTGGTATCTCTGGATAAAATAGCCAGCGGCTCCTTAACAAAAGTCAGACAGTCATCCAACTCAACTGAATCATATCGCAGCACATACGACTTATCTGGAATGCACTAGCACACCATCGACAGATGGAGACAGGGCTAACTTATAAGCAACCAACCCAACTCGCTTTAATATCTCAAAAGGGACAATATACCAGGGACTCAACTTACCCCATCTCCTAAACTGCATGACACCTCTCAGGGGTGAAACTCTCAGAAATATTCTGTCTCCAACCTCAAACTGTAAGAACCAACGCCCACGATTAGCGTAACTCTAATGTCGACTCTGAGATGTCCTCAGTCTATCTTAGATAAACTAGACCCTGGCCAAGGAATCCTATAGCAAATCTGAACTATATGGATCCAACTCTATAGACTCAAACCACCCGACTGGAATACGGCATCGCCGGCCATATAATGCCTTAAGCTGAGCCATCTGAATGTTGGTGTGATAGTTCTTATTATAGACAAACTCAGTTAATGGCAGAAACTGGTCCTACTAACCCCCAAACACTAACACACAAGCCTATAGCATATCCTCCACAACATGAATAGTGCGCTCGGACTAGCCATCAGCCTAGGGTGAAATACTATGCTCAAATCAACTCGGGTGCCTAAATCCCGTTGAAAAGCCCTTAAAAAATTAGAAGTAAACTGCGACCCTCGGTCATATATGATAGTTAAAGACACCTCATGCAACTGGACTGTCTCCTAAATGTAAATACGGGCTAACCATTCAACATTGAAAGTAGAACAGACCGAAAGAAATGTGCAGACTTAGTCAACCAATCAACTATCACTCAGATGTTGTAATAACCCCTAAAAGTACAACGAAGCCCCACGATGAAGTCCATAGTCACACACTCCCACTTTCATTCAAGAATGGGCAATGACTGAAGTGTGTCATTGGGTCGTTGATTCTCAGCCTTAACCTGCTGGCAACTGAGACAATGTGATACATAGTCTGCAATGTCTCTCCTCATGCCACCCTACCAATAATGTTGCATCAAGTCCCGATACATCTTAGTTGTACCCGGGTGGATAAAATATCGAAAGTCATATTCCTCCTGTAGAATCAGCTGTATTGAATCACCTACTTTAGGAATACACAACGGGCTAGGAAATTTAAGAATCCCATCTGAATCAACTATGGCCTGACTCCCAATGCCCTGTAGTACTCTATCTTGGAGACTAGTAATGACGCATCCTCAAACTGACGAACCTGATTTTGATCAACCAGTAAAGACTAAGCCCTAATAAAGGTTAATATCTAACTAGAGTCTGAAATATCAAATCAGACCAACCAAATGTTCGATATTCTAGGGACTGTATGTCCGAAGCTAATGGTCGCTCCTCAACTATTAGGTGTGCTAGATTTCCCATACTCACTGTCTTCTAACTCAAGGCATCCACTATCATTTTTCCCTTGCCCATATGGTATAGAACAAATATATCATAGTCAGCCAGTAACTCAATCCATGGTTTCTAGCAGGAATTTAGGTCTCGCTGAGTCATAAGGTATTGTAAGATCTGATGGTCCATATAAATATCACAATGCACACCATACAAATAGTGCCTCCAAATTTTGAGTGCAAACACTATCGCTGCCAACTCTAAGTTGTGTGTGGGGTAGTTACGCTTATGGGCCCATAATTGGCGAGAAGCATAAGCAATACATTGTCTCTACTGCATCAATACACAACCCAATACGACATGGGAGGCATCACAATTTACCACAAAGCTCTACCCCTCAATGGGGAGAGTCTGAACAGGAGCGGTAGTTAGCAACTCCTTCAACCTCTAAAGACTAGTCTCACACTCATCGGACCACATAAAAGGCACACCCTGGTGAGTCAATAGGGAAGCAATGGTGGAAAATCCCTAAACAAACCATCTTTAATACCCTACCAACCCGATTAAACTCCAAATCTCTATCACTAAAGTAGGCCTAGGCCAACCATAAATCACCCGACCTTAGTCGGATCCACACTAATACCCTCGTTGGACACCACATGACCTAAACAGGTCACCAACTCAAGCCAGAACTCACACTTAAAAAATTTAGCATATAACCTGTGATCCTAGAGTGTTTGATGCACAATACAGTGGTGTTGGGCATGCTGCTTTTGACTCGGCGAATACCCCAAAATATCATCAATAAAGACTACCATGAAGGAGTCCAGATACGGACGAAATACTCGAGTCATCAAATCCATAAATGAGTGTTGTAGTGGCATTAGTGGGCCCAAATGGCATGACTAGAAACTCATAATACCCATAACGGGTCCGAAAGGTAGTTTTCTGAATATCCTCTACCTGAATCCTCAAATAATGATATCCCAACCTCATACTAACCTTAGAGAACACTGAAGCCCCTACAACCGGTCAAATAAGTCATCAATACATGGTAGAGGGTAACAATTCTTCACCATCACCTTGTTCAATTATCGATAATCAATACACATCCAGAGAGTCCCATCTTTTTTCATCATAAACAAGACATAATCTCCCTAGGGAGAAACACTCGATCGAATAAACCCTAGATCTAGAAAACTCTAACGCTGAGTACTGAGCTCCTTAAGCTCTATAGGAGTCATCTGATACGAAGAAATAGATATGGGCTTAGTGCCTGACTCAACCTCTATCATAAAATCAACCTCCCTCTCAGGCGACAACCTAGGTAAATCTACCTAAAACACATCAGGATACATTCCATTGTAGAAGTCTTAGTTGTCACGTCACACACATGATCCAAATAAATTGAACACCCTGTAGTTATCAATCTCTTAGCCTAAATATATGATATAATACCTGTCAAAACCTAACACATAGACCCCTGCCATAATACGGGGGTCATCCTCGGTATTACCAAGGTAATAGTCTTGGCATAATAATCTAATACGACATGATATGGGGCCAACCAGTCCATACCCAAAATAAGGTCAAAATCTAACATATCAAGTAATATCAAATCAACTGAAGGGTCAAAGACCTGAAGATTAATCATACAACCTCTACAAAACTGGATCTACCACAAGCAAATCCCCCACTAGGGTGGATACTCAAATCCGAGAGGAAAGAGGCTCGAGAGTTACATCTAGATTAGGGACATAATATATAAATATATAAGAAAAGGAGCAACCTGGATCAAATAAGGTTGAAGCCGGCTGCTGTCACATAGAAATCATACCTGTGATGGACTCATCAGAAGTCTCAGCCTCAGCCTACGCTGGTGCAGAATAAAAGTGGCGTTGATGGCCTACCCCTCAAACATCATCGCTACCCTTGTCTTTACTACCCCTGATGGGCCCTCTAAAACCCTGTTAACCTTGTTGGTCCTTGTACTGATCATCCTAGCGGCCACGATCCTGACCTTTGCCTCTGCCACCGGATATAAGAGCTGACCTGGTGGACTGTAGGGCAGTAGGTGTTTCCCTAAGCTCTAGACAGTCTCTGACCTAATGATTTGGTGCCCTGCACCCAAAACAACCTGATACTTCCCTATCTCTGTGGTCACAGTCATACTGACCTAGTCCAGACGCTCTAGAACGTGAACTACCTGCAAAGGCTGGCCCAACTAGCCTTAAAGAAATCAAATCACCCTCTCTTTGTCTGCACTTGGTGGGATAAGAGGAACCACCCCTACTGAAAGTACCCAGGCCCTAGTGGCCACCCTCAGAAGCTTGTAATGTCGCCTGGTATGGTTGTCTAGTTTGACCCTGCTAACCTTTCACTGGAGGCCTGTCCCTCGGCACTCAAAATCCTATTTGGGAGCTAGTGAACTCTCCCTCACGTCTATCCTGCTATTGTTTCCCTCTTGGGCCTCGTGATAAATCTGATCAAAGTAGTAAGCATGGTCAATAATTTCATAAATGAGCAGCCTGAGGTCACTAGTGCCTGTATGCCCATCCTCAAATGAGGCCTCAACCCTCGTTCAAAATAGTGAATTCGCTTCTCCTCGGATGGTAAAATAGTTGTAGCATATCGAGAGAGCTCTTGAAACCTGACCTCATACTGGGACACAGTCATCTGTTCCTACTCAATCCCCACAAACTAGTCTCGACGATGATCTCTGACACTCCTGGCACAAATCTAGTTATAAAAGCCTTTGTAAACTCTTCCTAAGTCATAAGTGTGATCTCTATTGGCATGGTATCTTGATAAGTCTACTACTACTACCTGGCGGTGCTATCAAGATAATATGAAACAAACTCAACCTCTCGAGACTCTAGCAATCGCAAGGCCTACATCATCTCCATGCAGGTTATCAAGAACTCTTGTACATCCTACTTTGCATCTCCTAAAAACCTCAACAGGGCCAATCTTAAAAAGTAGCCAAGTAACATCTGGTCCTAAAACTGTATAACTCCCTCCGGCTAAGTTGGGACCTCTGGGAAAACCAGCTCTGCTGGCGCCTGGACTAGAGGAGTTGGAGCTAGCATCGCGCCCTACTATAAGGCTCTAAGTGTTGCTAGTATATGTTCAAGAACTGTTTGCACCTCTAGTGTCACTGCAGTAGCAGCTAGGGGAGCTAGTGCCTCCGACAATGGTGGAACTGGGGCTTTCGGTATTTACTCCTCAGGCTCAAGGGACAGCTCCCTAATCGGGATTGACAGTGCATCCTTACCCCGACCCCAACCTCGGCTACATACAAACACTCTGCGCGTCATATTTGCAAAAAAAATGGACAAGGTCAAATTCTCAAAAGTTGGAGGATCATTGACAATGGAACAACAAGAATCAACTACAAAGAAAAGTTCCTGAACATCCCATAGCCTTTTGGATATAAGCCACAGACTTCGCTGCACCTATCCACAGGTTTCTACCGGATAGTAGCTTTGTACAGCTAAAACCAGTAAACCTTAGGCTTTTATACCAACTTGTCACGATCTGATCCTATTCATGATGATGTCTGTCAGATCCCACCTAAAGGCCAGCCATAGTCCCAAATCTAGGGATTCTATCCCAACTTCTAGTCGTAGCCAAAAATTGACGTAACAAAATAAATAATTAAAACCTACCCAGAACCTGGAAGTCAAATATACAGAGCTATAATAACCAGATATATAGGCAAAACCAAAAACATATATATACAACTCAAGAGTGATCCTACAAATATATCATACTATAGTACAAGGCCAAAGTCTGGAAACAAAAGATGGCCATCAAAAGAAAGAGACTGTGACAAAGCTAGATATTGTTGGTGCTTACCCAAAATGTAGTCTCCCACGCTCTCAGATCCCCTGAACTCAGTTCTCTCGATTAGTATGTAGACCAGCACCATGGAAAGATGTAGAAGTAGGGGTGAGTACCAGAAAAAGCACTCAATAGGAATCATCGGTCGACCGGGTGGAAACAAATACAATATGAAGCTTAAATGTAGATAAAAGCAGTTGTCCCAAACATCAATCCCACAACCTCAAGTTGAACCGAACTTGGTATCGTACGTGGGTGGATGGCCCTAATAACTATGCTGTACTCCACTCGGGCCTCCATAAGCCTTAGAGGTATACCCGCACACAATATAGGCTGATAGAACATCATAGAATCCCACAGCACCATCATAACATCCCATAGAACCATCACAGTGCCCAACTCTCCACATCATCAGAACAAGGGTCAGCTATATGTGGGTGTAAGACCCTAATATCTAAGCCTGAACCCATCCCCCCCAAATCCCCCATAAGCCCAAAAGGTACACCTACATACAATATAGGTGTGAATAGGTGTGTTGATCCACGATAATCAATCAGAACCCTGACTTATTCAAAAAGCATCTATCCCATGGGGACTCGAACCCCTAATATCATCTGGAGACTCAAATCCCTAGTATTATCGGGGGACTCGAACCCCTAGTACCACTCAAGGACTTGAACCTTGAGTCTTCCAACTTGGCCTCTGGTCGGGCATTCAACCAAGGCCAAGTAGTCTGACCATAAGTGTACGGTGGGACATATCCCCCACGGGAGAAAGAATCTCCCTGGCATAAACAGTGTGTCTCACCTCAGAATGTCAATCACGGGGCCTCGCCCCTAAAATGGAATCATCATTGTCCTCAACCCAAAGAAATCAGCAAGTGCTTGAACCTACGATTCGACATCCACCACCCAACATTTTTAGTCGCGACCATCAAAACTCTGACTATAGGGCATGGACTCGTGGGATCGAATACTTGGATGTAGCCATTGAAGCTCAAATAGCATCGGGAAGTATCACCTAGGATTTAAGATATCAAAATAGTCGCTCACTCAACTAGTCTATCCAAATTCAAAACTTCAACTTGTATTGTGCCTAGAGTCAACATAGGCAATGACGCATACGATATATTTATCCCAGACTCACCATTCCTCAGGTAACAACCCCTAAACCTCTGTCTCAGATACACACCTCTGTCTCAAATACACTGAACCAAAACCCAGAAGCTAACAAAAGTATACTAGAGTGCATGCTTAATAGTTAGTATAATGTCAGGACTAATAGGCAATGACCCATTTAACCATAGGCAATGAAAGTGTAGCACGATAACAATAGTTATACCGCAAGTTTTCACAACAACCAGGCCCATCAAGGGCATAACAAGAATCTAAATTAGTCACAGTACAACAAGAAACCATCGGGTATCCTCACAGTCAACATGTCTCAATAATATTAGTAGCATGGTCTCGCAGAAAATAGTATAGGTCAGAATACATATCTGTCTCACGACATCAACCCATAATCGACCCTTATCAGGCCTCCCTAGAATCAATCATACCAGAACATATAACAAACTATAGCATTCATCACTTATAACTCAGAGTACAATACCATCACATCACATACAACACATACAAGGCACGGCTAACATATGGCATACATCTCAATTCAACATGCATATAATTACGCCCAGTCTAAGGGTAGGCAAAGTCTAGCCTACCTGGCTGCCAACGACTTAAAATCCAAATTACTCTAGTTGATTTCTCCCACTCCAAATGGTTTCCCAATACTTTCCCACTGTTAAAGATACAATTTACCACGTCAACATGGTCAAATTGGCTGTATTATCTTGGGAAATAGGTTAAATTAGGCCAAAAGTGCCTAAAATGGAAAAATAGGAGCAATGCCTGAAATCTTGAATAAAAATCCAAAAAATAGTCCTCACGACAACCTAAATCTACAGCAAAAAAATTGGCTCTGAACAAACCCTAGAAGACCGATAAAAATGCCCAAAATTAGAGTGAAAAACTTTATCAATAAAATATCCTTTTCAAAACTTTCTCGATCAGAATTCCCAAAAACCAGACAATTTTAGCTAACATTCAGCATGCCATAGTGTTCCTCATGGGACGTAGAACAGTTCAAGCTCAAATTTCATTCAATTCCATCGAGAATCAGTTACGAAATCAACATGTAAAGTTTTTCACATATTCGAAGAATAATAGCAGCTAAAATAATAAATTTACCTCGAATTATGTGTTGAAACCCAAAATCAACTTCACTAGGACGTTCCTTGCAAAATATCAAGCTACGTGGACCTTTGATTTGCCAAACATAGACTTGTATAACCATTTTTACGAGTTGGGGAAATTGGTAATGAGGTTTGATTCACGTTGGGGTGAAGGCTGATATATAGGCTATCCTTAACACTCCGCAAACACGGACCAGGCCATTGCGGACGTGGAGGTGTAGGACCCTCAAGCTCCGCAAATGTGGATTTCAAACTAATCTGGCCTCCGCGAACGCGGGATTGACCTCCACGAATGTGGAGTGCAATATCTTCTGGTGTTGCACCAACTCAAGTCAAAACTTCCTCGGGCAATTCTCGAGGCATTCAATATCCTATTTATGCCAACAAATAGTGTAACCACCTAGATTTTAATATTTTGGATCCAACGGTGCATTCAGAATTCCTAACAGAGCCTCCTACGAAAAAATGAGTACCCCACTTCTTTCAAGTTGAACTCATTTTACAATTTTCAGCTCAAAATCATACCGGAACCCTCCGTCCTCAAACCAACTACCCTTCTAGCAAAAATTGGCCCTTTCAGAACTAACACAATCATTAGAATCCCCTTTTGAGGTAGTTTACTAGGTTTTTGACAGAAATCTCATTTTAGCTTTTTAAACTTCTCGCTAACTTGAAAACTTGCACAATTCTCAGCCAAAAAGCCTTATAACCATCCCAATAGTCCCAACACGTCATTTTAGGTCTGAGGTTGTTATACAAAACTCAAAACAAAAGAAATACAGGAAAACACATAATTGACCTATAAGGTCATTACATTGTTTTATATAATACCTCCTACCAAACGGCCCCTAAGTGTATACAGATGCATCTAGGCCAAAAGCTCAAATTTCAGCAGACCTTATTTAGAATTAGGACAGGTACAAGAAAGGGCTAAAAAGCCCAAGAAACACAAGATTGGAAAGTGGGCCAAAAGCCCAAAACTTCTAATTCTCTTTTCTACATTTGTAATTTATTTGATTGTATTTATTTGGATACTAACATTTATTTGTCTAGTTTAATTTAATTAAATTTCCCAAAGATAAACCATTTTGTATGAATTATTTTTTTTAAAAATGACTTCATGTTCTTTTAGTTTTAGTCATTTTTCGGCAAAGTTAGTTCACTTAAGTTCTTTAAAAGTGGTCAAGTCATTTTTTGTTTTAAAATTAATTTTTGTTTAAGTTAGTTTCAGAAATTTTGCGTAGTTAAACTTTTACAGTAATTGTGGATTTCTCTTTTCTAAAAAAATATAATTTTTACCTCAAACCTTTTTAGTTAGTTAGTTGATAAAAGTTACCTTTTCTCTCAAACTACTTTAGTATTGAATTTTTAGAAGTTTAAATTATTCTGAATCAATTTTCTCCAAAGTTAGACAATTTTCTTCCTTCAAAAATCACTTAGTTTATTGTACTTGGATAATTTTTAAATTTCATTATTTTTAAATTTATTTTCTTGAAAATTAGTAAAATAATTTTCAAATCGTCGGATAACTGCATGTTAGCAGCTTTTTAAGTGCTAACACCTTCTTAAAATAGCAATAGGAACTCGAACCCTTTTCTCTAATTTTTAGGACCTTTTCTATTAGAGTCTTAAATTTTTATAAATTTTCTTAATTTCTTTAAAAAAAATTAAGTGGTGACTCTCACTATTATTTTTCTGAAAAAATTAGTTTTTTCTTAAATTAAATTAGTTTAAGTTGATTTTTTTCCTAAAACCCCATTTTTACAATTAAAATACTCTGCGCTCGCCGATCGATTCTTCGCGTTCACAGAGGCTTGGTTGGGTTCCTCTCCGCATTCGTGGGCCTCGCGTTGGCAGAGTATGATTTTTCCTGAAACATTTTTAAATGTTAAAAGTGACAAGTTTCATCATTTTCAAACATTTTTTATACTCCAAGCTCGGTTTTAGTGAGTCTCTTCAAAGTTTTTCAAGCCAAGACCATTGGGTAACATATTTCCACTCCATTTCTTCATTTTCCATCAATTAATTTGTTATTTTAACTTGGAATTGGAGACTTTTAATGGGAGAAATTGGGGTTTTTCAGGATATGATTTTTTTGTTGAAAAATTGGGATTATAAGTTTATTTTAACTTTATTTTTGAAACGGTTTTCACCAATGGAATTTATATTATGTGGAGAATGTTTTCATGTATTAATTTTCAATTTTGGCGACTTTTTTCAGCATGAAATATTTGACCATTTTACCCTTAATTCATAGTCTTGATTTTGATATTGGCTTCGTATTGAGATTGTGAAACTGTATTTGATTAGATTGTGATGTGTCGGGTGCTAATTTGAGGGGAAAAGCTTTGATTGTTGCTTGATTTGACTTTTGGTTGAGGCAAGTGCACTTTTAAATCTTGTTAAGCTTACTTGAATACAATATTTCCTTGTTTGTGATTTGTAATGATTGGATAATTGTTGTGGAACAAGTTGAATTTGGTAAATTGTGAGAATTTGATGTAATTATGAGTTTCCCTTATGATGAGAAAGTAAATGTTAGAGGTTGATATGTTTTGACTTGTGTTTTGATATTGAGAACTCCTTGTGATATATGAATGTGAAATTGTGGATCATGTTGTGCTTATTCGTGACAAATATTGAAGGCAATGTGTTGAGCATCACTTGTGCATTAGAGAATGGATTATAGGTTTGGAATGCATCATCATTACGATGTATATGTTATGACATTTGACTTGAG
>JBCEWC010003248.1:0-31006 GCA_038996855.1 Solanum aculeatissimum
CTACAAGCTAGCTTCAATGGAGGCCAAGAGAGTCTTAGGATCTTAAGAGAGTGTATAGGAGAGTTTGAATGGATGAACAAGGGTTTAGGGAATGTTTTAGGGGTTTAGGAGACCTTAGGGGACCAAAATGGGGCTTAGGTAAATGTTAAATCATGAAAATACCATTAATAAAACAGAGCTTTTAACTGGACACAGTGGCCAAATGGCTGCTACAGTGCCGTTCAACAGTGAATGGTCCGTTCACCCTGCCGTCAACCCCTCCTTAGCTAAATTTTCCAACACGAACTTTCGGAGGACTTTCTGTAACACTTCACGAACCACTTGACGGTCCGTTCAAGGTGTGAATTTCTGTGAAAGGAACTGTTTAACTATACTTAGACTCAAAAACCATATCCAAGCCTTGGCCTATCCACTGTCTAACTTAACCGGACAGTGGACGGCCCGTCAAACTCCAAATGAGATGTTCAAGGCTTCGTTGACTTCGACTTATCTTAGGGGTAGTTCCACACCATCCCTAGCTCATGGGAACACCTGAGAGAACCCTAGACGAGTCGTGAAAATTTTCACGGCCCGTGTCAATGTCCCTTGCCACTTTTCTGAGCCTATCTCCAATGGCTTCCGAATTTCAGACAGTCTCACTGTTTGGGTGATATCTCCCTCATCCGAACTCCAAATTGAGTGAAACCACTTGTGTTGCAAATCTAACTCAAAGAGCTTCAATTTGAAATGTGCCCACATGGTTTATCCCATATCAAAAGTTATGCCTATTGGAAATACACTGCCAAAATTGTCCCTCTAGGCCACCAACTAGCCCAATTTGCATTTGGCCACTTAAACTCAACCCGTGGCTATGTAAACTCAATCATGTCTTGTATTACATCATAGAATACCAACCATAAGTAGATTTTTAAAATTTTTGAGTTGTTATACTTGGGGGCTTGGAACTCTAGCTCAAAAGGCATGCAATAGATAATGGCCTCTGAGATATCCACCTAATGAATCCTCACCCTAATGTGTGTCAAATGAGGTTGGGAAAGGATTTTCTTCCCTTTGGGAAGATAACTGAGAACCATGGTAGTGTAAGATATGAAGAACTCAAGAACAACGATCAGGGAGTACTTCCCCGACGGCTTTGCTAACCACTTGAGCCTGTATCTAGTAATGGAGTCCTATAGGTCTGGGACACTATTTTATCCTGAAGTGATGATGTGGGGCTTCTCAAAAATAGAATGACCTGGTGGACTACGCTTCTTCGTCTATAAGTTCTCCCTATAGATAGCCTGCATTCCCTCAATGCACCACTAGCTAGATCTAGTATCCGTAGGTGAGGGTAGTTCTTGAGGTGTTTGCGTAGATGCGAAGTTGAACCCCTCCTTAGATCTAGACTGGGACCCTTCCTCATATGAGGTCATTTGGATGGAATTGTTGGCCCCGTCACCTCTCTCATCGGACTAGGGAAGATATATACCACAATCGCCTGATTTTGGGGCTGCCCAGCTTGTCTTGTGGTAGCCCGTGTCTGTCGTGGCTTGACGTCCACATCTGGCTGGACACCAAGCTCCTCTAATGAGCCATTGGTCTCAGGAGCAGCCTTGGAGTCATTAGACTTGTCGTGCAACTACTCCCTCATCGATCGTATCTCATCTCTTCTAGCCTTTAGGGCTATAGTACCTGAAAATCACATATTTAGAAGACATGATTAGCCCCACAAGTAAAGGAAAGAAACACAAGAATCATATTTGAATTGGGTGCATATGGGACTATGAGGACTCCTTTACGGGCCATAGATAAAATTATCAGTCATAAAAGGTTCTAATAGAAAATAGAGTCCATTAAATTTAGCTACTAGAGTGAAATCTATGACACCTAGGAATGACTCGTAGATCATTTTATGAGTCATAGACTGGGTCGTAGATGATACTTCAGTTCTAAGTTTATGCACGTATGCCCCTACGAGACCTATCTAAGAGTCATAGATTAAACTACGACTCGTAAATATCTCATCTGATAGGATCCCAAAAATTTCAAGTTCTTGGAAATTCTTACGAGGGGCAACTATGGATCGTGGAATATTCCATGAGCCGTAGAAAACCCTTGTGGAATTTCTTTTCTAGAAACTTGGATTTGCAAGTTCATCAAATGGGTCCCAAAATGACCTTTGAACAATTATATCAGTATTGATGCAAACATACATACACCCTCATAAGATTTTAACAAATACCCAACACCCCCACATGCAATGCACACATAACCCTATCGAGTTTTATTTTGCATGTTTGTTATAGCAATCCGACACCATTTTTCAATAATTTGAAACCAAAGAACACATAAAATCACATATCAACTTTTCAAGCAAGGCTATTCAATTCAAACAACATGTGACGACACAATGTTTGCAAAGTATCATTTCAAAATACTCAGACCAAGGCCACACACAAAAGATTTCGGCATGCAACATGGTTCTAAGGCCATTTCAACATTTTAATTTGGGAATTACCAACCAACACACATAATGGCAAGCAAGGATTTGTAACTATTATTTTTCAAGAACACTATATCCATTAAAAAATTTCAACTAATTTAAACCAATCTTGGTAGTTCAATGATTTTAGGATTGAATACTTACCAAAATTTGAAACAAATATATTGATTTTGAAGGAGGAATCTGAGGGAGTGCAAAACCCTGGGTGCTGGAGGTGGCCGAAAAAGGTTCCAAAATATTTGATGGTGATCGGACGATGGGGGTGATCGGAATTTCTTAGGGTTAAAGGGGGTCGGGTTAATTTTGAAATTTTATGGGTGAAATTGGGGTCAAATTTTATTTTGACCCCTTTTTGACCTTTATTGGATTGGTTAAAAAAGACTGGGCCTGGCTCTACAAAATCCCAGTTCCAGACTATAGAGTATTTTATGGCTCATAGATCCTAGTTTTGTAGGTAGCCTAAAACCCTAATTAGGATATGGGTTCTAAGAGCCTAATTTTACGAGTCATAAATGAAATACGGCATGTAAAGTAAGTCGTAGAACCCCCAACACTTGATCAAAGGTAAACAACTTACCTGGGGTACACGAGCCCATTCACGGCCCATAGTTGTTTTTGTGGGTTGTAAAGTTGGCTCATGGACTGGAGTGCACATAAGTTTTCTTACTAGAAATGTTCTACGAGTTGATGTATGAGTCATAGATTGATTTATGGCTCGTGAAACTAGTCGTAGAAGCACTTTTAGTTGCCTTCTAAGCCCAAGATGGTTGTCTTGGTCTTGCACCTGCATGTCCTTCAACAAACACATTGTTACCCTAGATGCCACCAGTCCAAAGTCCAAAATTTACAACCAAAATGCAAAAAAACAAATTAAACTACATATAAGCCCAAACGTTAAAAACAAAACAAAACTCCCACTATTATATCAAACATATTTGGTATCCTCCCAAGTAGTGCCTAATTTATTATCATGGCACGACGTGGACCGCTTAATTACTTAGACTTCATCAATTTCCCACACGTCTATCTTCAACTCATCTAGCCTCTTTATCGACTGACAGATGTTGAACACAACTTATTCGTTGTTCAATCTAAACTTGAGTTGACCTAATTTCATATCCTCTGGGCTCGCCCAGTGGCTAGTCCGGATTGGATCCTTGGGCATTGGTCCAGAAACCCGCCATCTAATCTGCAACAAAATAAGTGTCCTCCTCAAATTAAGGCTCCTCGTACATGGGTGCTTGTGGAGGCTGATGATATATTGTATTCACACTTTCTTGGTTTTGTTTTATCAGCAACTCCACATTATTACTAATTTGGGCAATCTCTTGCATCACCTTTTCACTGGTTTATGCTTACATTGGACTAGTACTTACTGAGAATGAGCTCTTTGTAGTAGACTTATCTCTCATCCCCCATGCACAGTTTTCTTGACCACTTTCTCCATCCTTTGTGCAACCTCTTGAAATGGAGGATCTATGAACGAGCCTCTCATGATGGTGTCAACAACATCTTGGTTATTCTCATCCACGGCTCAGTAGAAGATCTCCCCCAGGGCTTCATCAACAATCTTGTGGTCTGGGATACTTTTTAAGAACTTTGTAAATCTCTCCCACATGGTAATGAGTGTATTACTAAACACCGGCTCAAAGTTGTTGATCTGGGTCTTCAATTTTAGCTTCTTTGAGATTGGGAAGAACCTCTCCAAAAAGGCTCTCTGTATTTCTACCCAAGTGGTGATTGAACTATGTGGAAGCTCAGATAACCATAAAATTGCATTTCCTATTAAAGAAAGTGGGAAAAACGGAAGCCTAACGGTATCCATGGATAAGTTTTGGTTTCCCATCATACTCTTTCAGACAAACACCACATTGTGTAGATGGTTATGTAGATCCTCTGATGGTAGGCCCATGAATAACCCACGATTCTACATAATTTAGGACAACCCACTTGATATGATGAACTTTGTGTCATTTGGCAGAGTAGGTAACACAATGGCTCCCATGACATCCATCTCCATAGGGTCAAGCCGATATTGATTTATTTGGTGCAGCTTGCAGACCCTGTGGTGGTGGTTTTAAATGCAGTGGGTTGTCATTGTTTTGATGCAGTGTTGCGTCTACTACATTGTTTGCAGCATTATTCACATTATCTAAGGCCATTCTCCTTAGAGTCTATTGGATCTCTGGGCCAAATGAAGTTGAGGGATTGTCTCGACTACGAGTGTTAGGCATACACTACACCTGCACGTTGAAACAGGATAAAAATAATGAAAACATAAAATGAAAGTAACGAGGGTTAACTCCTTGATTCACTCGAATTAAACTAGTCTAGTTATATTCCCCGACAATAGTGCCAACATATTGGTGTCGCCCAAGATACACCTCCTTTTCGAAGGTTATAGCGGTCGTTTTCAAAATATATAACCTAACAAAGGTTAGGGTCGAACCCCATAAGGAATATGGTAGACACTAGAAAAATTCAAAGCAAAGCGAATCGATTAACCTACTTATCTCCCAAAAAGGGGGTTTGTAATTGCAATAAAAATAAACCTAGACTAATGCAAGTGTTGTGAAATTAGTAGGAGAGTTAACTAAGGTATTATTTTCCTCATGATTTCCTAACTCAGTATTACCAGATAATTATAATCTTTTCTAGTGTGTAGATATAGAATGGTAAGTTAAGTTTATCAAACTATTTGATCCAGTGAAGAGGTAAATTTTACTATGGGATTTGATCCATCTCCACAGTGTGACATTACTAAACCTTACCTACTATCCCAGTACAACCTCCCCTTGATCCAGTTCGGTTGACTAGATGAGAAAACATCAATCGAATCCTATTAGTTATTCTCTTTTTCAATTCATTACCTCCTTGATCCGGCAAGTAACACTAGGCGAGTTCTAACATTTTCCATCATTAAAAAGCTTTTAAAACAAAGAGAAGTAATTCATACATTCATACACACTTTCCAAGAATTACGAATTATCTAGCTTTATCTTGTTAGTTCTTCATAGTTTCCACAACTCTAGTTGTGGATTTAGCTACTCATGATCAGTGTAGATGCAAGAATCATGATATAGAATAACATAACTGAGCACTTACACGAATGAATTTAAGAATAAAAAAATAAAAACTCTTCAATAAAAATCACAAGTATGAATCAAGATCACAAAATATTATTTTCTATGTGATTCCCAATGTTTTTCTCTCTAAGAACTGACTAACTCTCTACTCTCTGTAACTTTCTTTGAAAAATAACCTAAAATTCTATCTATAATGTCTAAAATACAAAACAAAATTAAAAAAGAAAAACTGGGTTGGTAGGCTCTACGGGCTCTTCTACGAGCCGTATAATGTTCTACGACCCGTAATCAGGGTTTTGTGGACTTCATCTTCAAAACTGGGGTTGACTTCTACTAGAACCATCTAGGAGTCGTATAAGGATCTACGGCCCATGGAGGGTTTCGTCTGATGACTTTTCAATAAATTCCTATTTTCTGATCATTAGGGTACGATGGCTATCTACGACTCATGGAATACTTTATGGCTCATCTGCACATTCATAGATTCATCTTTAGTAAATCTCTCCTTTACTAGAATTTTCTACGAAACCTATCCTATAACTCATGGAAACTTTCACGGTCAATAAAGGGTGTTGTAGAACAGCAAAAACTACAACTTTTATATACTTAGCCCAGAATCAAGCTAAACCCTATAATCCTGCAAAACAAACATAAAAATACATCAAATATACTAACATTTTTTTAGAACACGCAAAATTCATGTTTTAAACATCAAAAGTATTATATTTTTACAGCACATCATAGAGGCCTATAGCTTTAGAGGTTCAGTCTCTTGCTAGACAGATGGTCCAGTTAGATATTTCTCCTCCTCAGAGTATTTTGGCCTTTGTTGAGGCTAGATCGTCATTGCTTGATCAAATTTGTACTCATTAGTTTGAGGATGCTAGACTATGTTTGCCTCGTGATAAAGTGTTGAGAGGTGAAGCCAATGCGGCTATTATTGATTCTAAGGGTGCTCTAAGGATAAATGATAGAGTGTGTGCCTAAGGTAAGGTATTAGGAGATATTTATATTAGAGAAGGTCCATTATGCTATATATGCCATTTATCTAGGTGTGACAAACATGTACCATGATCTAAATAGTATTTTTGATGGTTCGGGATGAGAAGGGAACTTATCCGAGTTATTGAAAAAGTGATTGAATTGCTAACAAGTCAAGTATGAGCACCAAAGGCCCAGTGGATCGATGCAGAGAATGCTCATTCTCGAATGGAAATGGAATTGAGTGACTATGGAGTTTTTTACAAGTTTTCCCATGTCCTTGGGCAAGTTTGATTCAAATTGGGTATTTGTTGATTATTTGACCAAATTATCTCACTTCTTACTAGTGAAGACTAGCTACAGTGCAAAGCAGTTGGCTAGGTTGTATATCTAGGATATTGTTAGATTGCATAGGGTGCCTGTGTCTATAGTGTCAGACAGAGGATTTGTGTTCACCTCCTATTTTTGGTAGGCTTTAAGGAGTGTTTTGGGTACTCATTTGGATTTGAGTTCACCTTTCTACCCCCAGATAGATAGATAGTCCGACCATACAATTTAGGTGTTGGAGGACTTAATTTGGGCCTATGTGATAGATTTTAGGGCTCGGTGGGGCTAGCACTTACCATTGGTGGAGTTCACATGCAACAATAGTTATCACTTCAATATTCAGATGGCACTATATGAGGCTTTGTATGGCTAGAGGTGTAGATCACTGATCGATGGTTTGATTTAAGGTCAGGTGAGATGTTGGGTGTTGATTTACTCAGAGATGTCATGGACCAGGTTCGGCTGATTCAGGGTAGATTGTTGACAGCTCAGAGCTGCCAGAAGAATTATGTTGATCAGAGGACTAGGCCTCTTAGGTTCTCTATTGGGGATAGTGTTTGGCTGAAAGTTTTACCTATGAAGGGTGTGATGATATTCAGGAAGAGGGGCAAGCTCAATCCTAGATTCATTGGTCAGGCTTTTTGCTCCTCCTTTCTTTAATTCATAGGCACAAGAGGTCAAATTCTTATTGTTGTGAAAGTTTGAGATTTTGGGGAGAATTGGTGAGGTGGCCTATGAGTTGGCTTTGCCACCAAGATTATTAGAAGTTCATCCTGTATTTCATATTTTCATGCTCCGTCGATACATTTTAGATTAGTCCCATGTGATCTCTTATGATTCGATTGAGCTACGTTCAGACTTGTCTTATGAGGAGGAGTCGGTAGCTACATTGGACAGGCAGGTCCGAAGGTTGAGGTCCAAGGCTATACCTTCAGTGAAGGTTCAGTGGCGACACTATTCAGTGGATGAGGCTACTTGGGAGTTAGATTCAAACATGCGAACCAGATATCCTAGTCATTTTTAGACTTCAAGTACTTTTCTTTTCCTTATGTTTGAGGATGAACATTATTTTTAGTGGTGAATGATGTAATGACCCTGTTGATCATTTTTGAGCTAATCTGTAAAAATTACTATTTTTCCCTTTCGTAAGTTGCTTTGGACCTATTTTGAACTATCTATATTGTTGGAACTGAAATCCTGAGTTTTAAAAGTGGAAAACATGATTTTTGGCATTTTTGGAAGCTTAAGTTGTTAAAAAAGTAAGTTTTCGTACCATTTTGAGTTTCGAGTGTTAGATTGGAAATTCATCGATTCCATTAACTTCAGAATGTCTAATCTAGTCTAGGAGAAGTTACAAAACTAAATTTGGAGTTGAATGAATTTTTTTGACCTAAAATTGTATTTTTAGTTATTTTTGGAGCCAAAGTTTGACTTTGGTCAACATTCGAAGTTCCGAAGCTCAAATCAAAATTTTGATAGTTGCAGTAGTCCCGGATGGTGAAACTAACGCTAATAATGGTCTCATCACATTTTTCTGAATAGTCGAGGGTAGTTTTGGTATTTTGAGTTTTAAATAAGTTTTATTGAGTTGCATTGGTAATTGTGTGAGGAGACCTCAAAGTCAAATTTTGATTTTTCCATTGAGCCTAGATTGTCGTTTCTGGTATGGATACATGTTTGGTTTGCAAATTTTGAGTTCTGAATGAATTTTGAGGGTTCGTATCAAAATTTCCAATAGTTGATATATCTGGTTTTCGGTGCAGCGTAATTCCTTCTCCGTGTTCGCATAGAAGCCTCCACGTTTGCGAAGGTAATGAGGCCTCTTCTCCTCATTGCAGACAGGGTCCCACATTTGCGGAGGTAGCCCTTTTAGGCTCTGCATTTGCGAACCCCAGCCTCATGTTCACTGAGGTTTTGACTCCTCCAGTGGTCCATGTTTGTGGAATACGTTTTATGCCTGTATAGTATTAAATCCGAGAACCACTATTTTTACTTCATTCTAAAATATTTCAAGCTTATAGGGTGATTTTTTACTAAGGTTTTTGTGGAATTCTTTTGGGTGTATGTTTTTATCATTATTTTGATTAATTTTTATGATTTTTATCTTGAATTTCATAATTTTGAATGTCAATAATTGGGAATTTTTAGTCTATGATTTGAAAACTTTAATTGATGATGTCTCCTCTGATTTAAACTCAATTTTAGTGGTATTTTGCACCCATGAACTCCTTTCCTCGCGTAGATTCATAATTTCAAGTCAATTTTCAAATTCAAAAACTTTAAATTTAAGCCCTAATTTTGACCTTTTTCCCCTAAGCCCAATTCGTGCCTATATGGGTATCAAAATTTATCTCTTGATGTGTAGTATCTATTTTTTATATCGATTGATTCATTTGGTGATCGTTTGGAGGCTTGAGTTGATTGAAAGCTTGTCCGAGTATAGTTTAGCTCGAGGTAGGTTCGGCTAGCCTTTTTGGGACTGGATTTGAGTTATTGGATATGTTCATGTGATAATTGTAAGATCTAGATTGATTCTTGAGTAAATGGGTTGATATGATAGAATTTTGATGGAAATTTGATATTGGTTATGCCAAAATTTGAGTAAATTATGATCCTATTGATAAATTGAGATGAAATCTTGAGAATTGAGATATTTTGGATATTATTGTGATAATATAAGACTTGTGATACCATTTGGGAGAGTTATGTGGTATATCAATGATAATTGTGATATAGTTGAGACTTATAAGCATATTTTGGGACTTGTAGAGTTCGTTTTCATTTACATTTTGTCTATTGACGAGAGAGTGATGATATGAGACTTATTGATGACATTGTGGTACTAGTTGATGCATGTGGCATAGCCCTTTTGATGTTATGGATATTATACATACCATTTATCATATTATATTGCTTATGTATATTTTTATAGTGGCATTGGCATGCACACATCTTATATTACATCTGTACCACCTGAGACATTATGATACTTGAGATATTACAATACAAGGCTTGTGACGCCTCGAGATACTTTAGTTTTTGGGCCTGCGATGCCCCTAAGTTCTATCTGACAGGTTCTATCTTGCAATTTTGGCTCGATCGATTTATACATTGGCCCTGTCATGGTCGTGATTCCACCTCATACATGGTCTGCAATGCCATTGCATTCATACATCTCATATGCACTACATTATTTACTACACTTACTATCTTTATTCGATCTTATTTATGTATGTATTGTGTACTACCCTTGTTATGTAGGTGCTAGAGACTTTTAGTTATTATATGTTTATTCAATTTCTCTTGCTCAGTCAGTTGAACCTACTGGGTAATTTTAGTGTGCTTACCCCTACTTTGTTTTCTCCCTGCAGATCGAGCACGGGGACCCCTACAGGGTAGTTGGTTTATTCTACCAGAGTCTTCTTCCATCTATCCCAGATTCCAACGGTGAGGCTCAAACTTCAAGTTGTTGTGGATTTTTTAAGACTTCTTTATTACTTTCTAGTCTAGAGTTTGTATTTGACATAATTAGTCAAATTGTTGTATTTCATTTGAGACAGTTGTATTTACTCTTTTGTACTATTTTAGATGCTCTTGTACTCATGACTCTAGGTTTTAGAATTTCATTTTAAATGTGTGGTTGCTTTTACTTTACTTTATTCTCTTTAGTTTTGATCCAATTTTAGGTCGTGACATGTGAAACATTTGAGGATTGTGCTCCAGAGGCTTTGGGAGGAGAAGTTTTATGCTAAGTTCTCCCAAGTGTGAGTTTTGGCTGAGTTCTATGGCATTCGTGGGGCATGTGATGTCTAAGGAGGGCATCCGAGTTGATCCAGCAAAGATTGAGGTTTTTTAGGGATAGACTAGGCCTACCTCAGCTCTAGAGATTCGCATCTTTGTGGGTTTAGCTAGTTATTATCATCATTTTGTTCAAGATTTCTCTACTATTGCAGCCCCACTGACTAGGCTCACTCAGAAGAATATTGTATTTCATTGGTCTAACGAGTGTGAAGATATCTTTCAAAAGCTTAAGTTATTGTTGACTACTACTCCTATCTTGACCTTGCCAAAGGAGGGTGTTAATTTCACAGTTTATTGTTATGCTTCAGAAGTGGGGTTAGGTGGAGTGCTAATGCAAAATGGTAAGGTGATAGCCTCTGCTACGAGGCAGTTGAAGGCCTATGAGAAGAATTAACCCATTTATGAGTTGGAGTTGGTTGTGGTAGTTTTTGTGTTAAAATTGTGGCATCACTATCTATATGGAGTCCATTGCAAGATCTTTACTGACCATCAGAGCTTACAGTGTATCTTTAGCTAGCGGGATCTGAATTTGAGACAAAGAAGATGGATTGAGCTCCTGAAGGACTATGACTTGACTATTCTCTATCATCCAGGGAAAGCCAATGTAATAGTTGCTGCTTTGAGTAGGAAGGCTTCTAGCATGGGGAGTCTTGCGGCTATTTGGGTTAAAGAGCAGCCTTTGGCAAGAGATGTTCAGAGGTTGGCCAATGGGTTGGTAAGATTATAGCTTTCAAATAGGAGTGAAGTGTTTTCTTTCATTAAGGCTTGCTCATCTTTGATAGATCATATTCATGAGTGATAGTTGGATGATGAAAAACTGTGTATCATTGGAGACAAGGTGGCTAGAGGTGAAGCTAGGGAAGCGTTACTAGATTCTGATGGTATTTTGAGGATTGGGAGTCGCATTTGTGTGCCCAAGGTGGGTGATTTGATCATACTAGAGGAGGCTCATTGCACTAGGTATTCCATTCATCCAGGAGAAGCAAGGATGTATCATGACTTGAGCCAGCACTACTAGTGGTGTGGCATGAAGAAGGATATATCGGAGTTTGTAGTTAGGTGTTTAACATGCCAGTAGATCAAATGTGAGCATCTGAGACTGGGTGATGAGTTACAGAGGATGCTCATTCTCGAGTGGAAGTGGGAATGCATTACCATAGATTTCATAGTAGGTTTGCCTTATATAGTCGGTGGCTTTGATTCCATATAGGGGTGGACTAATTGACTAAGTCCGCTCATTTCATCCCAGTCAAGGTGAAGTATATAGCTGAGAGATTAGCCCAGCTCTATATTATCCAAATTGTGAGGCTTCGTGGAGTTTCTATTTTGATTGTATCATATTATGGTTCATTGTTTACATCCCACTTCTAGAGAGCCTTAATGCATGGTTTGGGTATCTATTTGGATATGAGTATAGCTTTTCACCCTCAGACTGATGGGCAATCTGAGAGGACAATTCAGGTGTTGTAGGATATGTTTTAGGCATGTGTCATTGATTTTGGTTCCAAGTGGGATTAGCACTTTGCTTTGGCAGAGTTTGCTTACAACAACAGTTACCATTTCAGCATTCAGATGGATCCCTTTGAGGCATTGTATGGCCAGAGGTGTAGATCACCTATCAGATGGTTTGACTCGATAGAGGTAGAGAGCATGGGTAAAGATATGTTGAGAAAGGATCTAAAGCGGGTGTGGTTGATTCAAAGTAGGTTGGTGGCAGCCCAAAGTCACCAAAAGAGGTATGCTAGCGGACCGGTCTGACCTTTGGTATTCATGGTTGGTGACAAGATATGGTTGAAGGTCTCATCCTTGAATGGTGTCATGAGGTTTGAAAAAAAGGGCAATCTTAGCCCAAGATATATTGGTCCTTTTGAGATTCTAGACAGAATGGGAGAGGTGACCTACAGATTTTTCTTGCCACCCAACCTATCTTCAGTCCATCCTTTGTTTCATGTCTCTATGTTGCGGCGTTACATTCTGAATGAGTCTCATATGGTCTCCATTGATTCAGTTGAGTTGAGCCCAAATTTGACTTATGAGAAGAAGCTGATAACCATTTTGGATAGGCGGGTGAGGAATTTGAGGACTAAGGAGATAGATTCAATAAAGGTCCAATGGCACCATAGACTTGTGGGTGAGGCTATGTGGAAGATAAAGGAAGATATATGTGCCTCATATCCTCAGTTGTTTAGCCTTTAGGTATGTTCCTTATCTCATGTTCGAGGAAGAAAATTATTTTTAGTAGTGAGTGATGTAATGATCTCAAAGGTCATTTTTTGCATTGTCGATAAAATTATCATTTTGCCCTTCTTAAAAATTGTCTTGGGTTATTTTTAGTTGAGTCTAAAAGTTAAATTTTGAAAACCTTGTAAAAAGTTAGGATTTTGCTAAAGAAAGAGTTTTTAAAGGCTCAAAGTTAGAAATTTTGAGTTTTGTGGTCATCTTGAGTTTTGAGTGTCAAAATGTGATTCTATTGATTCATCAACTCCGAAATGCAGAATCTGGTCTAGGAGAACTGGTGGGGTTGAATTTGGAGTTAAAACAAAGATTTGGATCCAAAAATGCATTCTTTAGTTGAATTTGGGTCATAGTTTGACTTTGGTAACATTTGGAGTTTGGAATCTCTAATAGAAATTTTGACAGTTCTAGTTGTTCCGGGTGGTGAAACTAACATGGAAATAGTCTCGCAATATTTAGAGCTCTTGAGGACAGTCTGGGTATTTTGAGTTTTAACTAATTTCTTTGAGTTTTATTCGGTTTCGTGCTAAGAAAGCCTCAAACTCAAATTTTGATGATTCCATTGAGTCCGGAACGTAGTTTCTGTTCAGTTTGCATATCTGGTTTATGGATATCGGGTTTCAAGCGAACAACGAGGGTTCATTTCGTGTGTGAAATAGTTGATTTGGACAGCAATTTGGTGATGTCACTCTAATGTTCCGTATTCGTGGAGTGTTACCTTCTTTGACCTATGTGTTCGCGAAGTGTAAAGTGGTTTGTGCTCCGCGTTCGCAAAGAACTTATGTGACCTGAACATTGAGCTTCATTTAAAATGTTGGGTTTCACTATTTTCTACCATTTTAAATATTCTAAGCTCCAATTTTGAGAGACTTTTCAAGGATTTTCAGGATAAAACCATTGAGTGACGTATATCTAACCTATGTTTTTAATTCTCATTGATTAAATTGTGATTTTAACATGAAAATTGGAGACTTTAATTGAAGAATTTGGAAATTTTTCTTACATTGATTTTTTATTCAAAAAAATGATGATTGTGAACTCATTTTAACTCATTTTTTAAATGATTTTCACCATTAGATTCCTTATTATTTGGGGATTTTTTCATGTAAATATTTCTAAATTTTGAAAATCTTTTTTGGTATGAGACTTTTGGACCATTTTGTCCTTTTCACCTGAATTGCTTGATTTTAGTATCATTAGTTTCGTAATGTGATTGTGATACTATATTTGACTAGATTGTGGTAATTTGGATTACCGTGGAAAACAAAGGCATAGATTTGACTTGATTGAGACTTCTACTAAAGCAAGTGGACTTCTAACCTTTTGTTAAGTATGATTAAACCTTGTATTCTCCCATGTGTGTGGGTTTGAGTGATTGGTGGCATGAAATGGGTTAGAATTCTACTACTATAGGCTTTGATCATGGAATATAGGATTGGGTACTAGTAAATGTTGTGAATTCTTGACTTGGAAAATAAATGTAGAATTTCAGTTAATTGTGGATTACTTGATGTTAATATTAAGATTGTGATGATATTGAAATTGTATTTTGAATACTTAAGAACTTGTGGATTATTCAAAATTGTTTGTTGAATTAAATGATTCATGTGGACATCTTGCATATTTTTATTATTATGAAAATGATTGTTGTGTTATAATGACATGTTTTGCTTGATGTTCATTGACGATAAAAAGCCGAAGAAAAATGGTTCCGGCTAGAAAAAGAAAAGAAATGAAAGGTTGAAGGAAAATGGTTCCGGCTAGATATGAAAGTAAATACCAAAGGAAAATGGTTTCGATGGATACATGGTCTATGTGAGGCCCCCATGGACTCTAGTCTAAGGTTATCAGTGAACGTGTATCGTAGGACAAACAAGCATCATGATTACTTGGCATTACATTGCATTGCATTGTTTACATTTCATTGCATTCACTCTATCTCATATCATTCCTTTCTTGAAGTTGTTATATGTGTTACGTGTGAGGTTGTGAATGCTTTGGAACCTTGTACATTGTTAAGATTGAACCATTAAAAAATCATGATATATGTTGACAACTCGAGCCTTGTACATTGTGATGACTGGACTATGTGAAATTGTATTAAGAAACTGAAATTGTTTATGTTACTGAAGGACTATTATACTACTTGACTTTGGGTATCAGTTGAATATGTTGGGATACTATTCTATGGTGTGTGTATATTTTTACATATATTGTGTTATGCTGGGAGTTTTCTGAGTGTAGATGTGTAGTTCGGCGGTATATGGTTGGGTGGATAGGAGTACTTGTGTCCTTTATTGCTTTATTTTAGGTTTAGTTTCTATTTGCTAAGTATTGTATTGTTTGGTTAGTTTCTATTTGCTAAGTATTGTATTGTTTGGTGCTCACCTCTTGCTATATTTTTGTTGGTTGTGAGCCTGGTCCCTCTTGTTAGACTTCCCAGTTACAGGATTGAGCTTTTGGATCCCTTGAGAGGTAGTTGCTTGTTGTACCACTAAAATAAGGCACTTTTGATACTTTAAACTTAGAATTTTATGTTTTCTCAAAGCGATGTTAGTAGGTTTGATGAGTTTCATGTTGATTTTGTAGGATGTCAGGAATTGGGATGTTTTTGGGCAAAGTTATGTAGAATGTAGGTTTTTTAGGAGTTATGAGGCCTTCTACAGGTCGTGGTTCATTCCACGAACCGTAGATGGGTTTTATGCAATAGATCTAGTGAAAGGATGATTTTTAGAAGTTGAAGATATGTGCTACCAGATGGGTCATAGACCATTTGATGGCCCGTGTACCTGTTCGTGCTTTGAAAATCAGAAAATATGCATATGTGTTTAATTGTTACCAGACAAAAGCTTCCACGGGTTGTAAGTCAAGTGACGAGTCATACTTGAGTTCGTGCCTTAAGGATCTGAGAGTTTGAAGATATGCTGAAGAGATACCAATGAGACCCCTTATAGGTCGTACGTGAGAAGACGGTCTGTAAGAGGGTTTGTATATTTGAAGGTGGATTTTGACCAATGTAGCCTACGAAAGCCAGTCACAGGCCATGATTCCATCTATGGCCTGTAACCTTGTTCGTCTGAGGCCCCGATTCCAGTTTTCCTATTTCATTTAGGATTTGGTTTCTACTTATTATAAATAGATTGTTTTAGACGGAGAGGGCAGTTAGAACATCCAGAATTCATTCCTTGTGATTATTACTTTGATCTTGTGGATTACTTTTGATATTATTTTTGAGTTATAACATCATGATTTTCGTGAAGATTTTGGATTTTTTTGTTCTTCAATTCATCGTTGTAAGTGTTTAATTATGAAAATTCATAACAGGATTTCTTCATCTACAACAAACATGAGTAACTAAATCTACAACTAGGGTTGTGAGAACTATGAAAAACTAACAAAGTAAAAATTGGATAATTCATAATCCTTGAAAAGTGTGCATGCATGTATTATTTATCTCTTCGCTATGAATGCTTTTTAACAGGTGCACACGTTAGAACAAGCCTAATTCTTACTTACTGAACCGGAGGGTAATGAATGGGATAAAGGATAATTAACAGGATTTGATGTGATTACTCTTGTCTAATCAACCTGAACAGATCAAAGGAAGGTTGTACTGGGACAAAGTAAGGGTTAGTAAAGCAACACCTCAGGGATGGATCAAATCACGTAGTAAAATTTGTCTAGCATCTGGATCAAAAGGTTAGGTGTACATAACTTACCAGTTATGCATGTTACATACTAGAAAAGGGTACGATTATCTGGTTGCACTGAATTAACAATTCATGGGGAATACAATACCCTAGTTACTTCACTCACTGATTTCACAACACTTGCAATTGACTATTGGTTTTAGTTTAGGTTTCATTACTGTGTTTTATCAACCCCCCCCCCCCCACCTTTTGAAAAAATAAGTAGATTAATTCATATTAATTGCTTTAATTACTCCAAGTCTAGACCTTATTCCTCGTGGGATCGATCCTAACCATTGTTAGGTTCTATATTTGAACAGTGATCGCTTATACCTTAATTGAGAGGTGTAGTTTGGGGGTGATCAAATTGTGATGTCGTTGTCAGGGAATACGACTTTTAGATTAGTTTAATTAGGGTGATTTGTGAGTTAATCCTTATTTTACTTGTTTTTATTGTTTTTGTTTTTTTTTCAGCATAAAGGTGTAGTGTATGCACAGTACTCGTAGTTGAGGCAATCTCTTGACTCCATTTGATTGAGAGATTCAAAGAACATTATGAAGAATGGCCCAGGACAACGCGAACAACGCTGCAAATAATGTTGTAAACATTTCACTAAATCAGAATGACCTCTTCACTTGACGATGTGAATCCACCACCACAGGATCTACAAGTTTTTGCTAATACATGGAATCAATACAGGCTTGACCCTATGGCAATGGATGTTACCGAAGGCATTATGTTACCTACTTTACCGGAGGATACTAAGTTTGTCATGTCGAGTGGGTTAAAATAGATGTTGCAGAATAGAGGGTTGTTCATGGGCTTACCATCAAATGATCTGCATAATCATCTACACAATGTCGCTTTCATCTACAAGAGCATAATGGGAAGTTAAAATCTATCCATGGATGCCATTGGGCTCTGTGTCTTCCTATTATCTCTCACAAGTGAGGTGACAGTATGGTTATCCGAACTTCCACAGGGTTCTATCACTACATGGGCAGAAATGCAGAAAGCTTTTTTGGAGAGGTTCTTTCTCAAATTAAAGAAGTTGAAGGATCAAATAAATAACATTGAGCACTTTCCTGGTGATTCGATTAGTACTATAGGGGATAGGTTCACAAAATGCTTGAAGAGTGTTCTAGACCACAAAATCATTGATGATTCCTTAATAGAGATCTTTTATCAGACATTGGATGATAATTGCAAAGCAGTGGCTGACACCATAATGGGAGGCTCATTTTTGGATTGCACTTTTCCTAAGGTAGCTGAACGAATGGAGAAGGTAGCAAATACCAACCGTGTATGGGCCTCGAGAGATAAATCGATGACCAAAAGCTTATTCTTAGTTAGTATAATCTAGAGCAGGCCAAGATCAACAAAGACATGATGCAAGAGTTGGCTTGAATTAGAATTAATATGGGGTTGTTGATGAAGCAAAATCAGGAGTGAGTTAATGCAGTTAGTCACCAGCCACCACGTGCACCCGTGTATGAGGAGCCATATTATGAGGAGGATACTTGCTTTGTGACTGATCAGATTGGGGTTTTCCGAACCAATGCTCAAAGGTCCAATCAGGAGTATTGGTGTCAAGGTCAAGGGAATCAAGGTCAGAACTATAATAGAGATAAGGCATATAGGTACAACAATTGAAGCGGTTACTACGACAGAAATAAAATACAAGACAGAGATAGTGATTGGGGTCATAGAGATGGGTATAGAAATGGTTTATATGTGGCACCACACAATCATGATTTTAGTGCTAGTAGTTTGCGAATTGAAGAGACGTTTGACAAGTTATTGAAGAAGGTTGACGCATAGGATGAGACCTTGAAGGGAATGAAAGCTGATATTTCAGGTATTAATCAGAAGAAAGAGTCTCACTTTGTGGCTATTAAGCAGTTAGAGCAATAATTTGGCCAGATGTCTGTACAGTTGAATCAGCATCAGAAGGGTACATTGCCAAGCAACACGGTGCAAAATTCAAAGAATGATGGGTAGTTCATGGTAGTGACGACATGAGGTGGTAAGAAGACGATTGGTCTACCGATGTTGGTAGATGATGATGATGTTCGTAAGGAGATGATAGAGAGAAAGCATACCAAGACGGGGAATGAAAAAAGTCAAGGACAGGGTGAGCAATAATATGGAGAAACCAAGGAAGTTGAAACCCATACTGAGGCCTCCACTTTCTTTCCCTCAGAGACTCAAGAAGAAGGAAGATGAAGGGAAGTTTCATAACTTCATCTCTATGTTAAAGAAACTACCTATTAATCTCCCACTCATTGATATTTTGGAGCAGATATCGGGGTTTGCCAAGTTCATGAAGGATCTTGTAACTAAGAAGAGGACAGTGAGTCAAGAACTTGCTCAAAAACTTCACCATTGTGGAGCTATCGCTACAAGGTCATTGGTCCAAGAAAAGAAGGACCCCGGAGCATTCACCATACCCTGCACCATTGGCATCTTTAATTTGCAAAGACATTATGTTATTTAGGAGCCAGCATCAACTTAATGCCTCTTGTAGTGTTTAAGCAATTAGGCTTAGGAGCCCCCATATCAACTATAATGTGATTGTTGATGGTTGATAGGACTGTGAAGAAGCTTGTGGGGATATTATATGGCGTGTTAGTTCGAGTGGATAATTTCATATTCCCAAAAAGTTTTGTGATACTTGATTGTGAAGTTGACTTTGATAATCATCTTGGGAATACCCTTCCTAGCTACTGGGAGAGCACTAATGGATATGGAGTTGGGTCAACTCAAGTTTAGATTGAATGACGAAGAAGTTGTCTTCAACGTCTTCCATGAAGAAACTTGATGATCTAAAAGTTGTCTCTGTTATAAACACTGGGTGTCAAAACTCTTGAGGTTGTATTGATGAACTTTGAGAGTGACGGCATTCCAGACTATGATGAGATGGTTAAGGCACTTGGAGCACATGGTTATAACAGGCACCAACTCAAGATTGAGTTGGACTTGAAAAATCAAGAGTCCTCACCTACTAGACCATCCATTGAGGAGCCATTATGTTGGGGTTGAAGGTTGTTCCATCCCACCTGAGGTATGTGTTTTTGGGTATTAACAATACTTTGCCTATTATTGTTACTGCAGATATAATGATGAGCGGGTGGAGGCATTGATGTTGATACTCAAGCAATTCACAAGGGCTATTGGGTGGACGATTACAGACATCATTGGCATTCCACACGGCATTTGCACTCATAAAATTCAGCTTGTCAAGGATCATAAGTCGAGCATTGAGCACCAACAACATCTCAACCCACCAATGCAAGAGGTTGTGCACAAAGAAATCATTAAGTGGTTGGACGCAGGGGTGATATATCTAATTGTTGATAGTGAATGGGTGAGTTCGATCCAGTGTGTTCCAAAGAAGGGAGGTATCAATATTGTTCCCAGTGCTAGCAATGCGTTGATTCCCATAAGACCAGTCACATATTGGAGGGTTCTCAAATATGGTGGAGGACACGATAGAGGTATTTATGAACATCAGTGTGGTTGGAGATTCATTCGAGGATTGCTTGAGGCTTTTTTATGATCGAGCTTCTGGATCTCTTGAGAGGTAGTTTCTTGATGTGCCGCCAAAATACAACACTCTTGATGCTTTGAACTTAGAATTTTGTGTGTTCTCAAAGAGATGTTAGTAGGTTTGATGTGTTTTTGTGTTGATTTTGTAGGATTTCAGGAATCAAGATGTATTTGAGACAAGTTATGTAGACTGCAGGTTTTTGAGGAGTTACGAAGCCTTCTATGGGTTGTGGTTCATTCCAAGAGCCGTATATGGATTTCGTGGGATAGATCCAGTGAAAGGCTAATATCTAGAAGTTGAAGATACATGTTACCAGACGAGTCATAGACCATTTGATGGCCCATATACCTATTCGTGCTTTGAAGATCAAAAACTATGCATAAGTGTTGAATTGTTACCAGACGAAGGCTTTCATGGGTCGTAAGTCAAGTGACGGGTCGTACATGAGATCGTGCCTTGAGGATCTGAGAGTTTGAATATATGCTGAAGAGATATCAGATGAGACCCCTTACGGGCCATAAGTCAGAAGAAGGTCCGTAAGAGGGTTCATACATTTGAAGGTAAATTTTGAGCAGTGTAGTCTACAAAGGCCAGTCACGGCCTGTGATTTCATTTACGGCCAGTAACCTTGCTCGTCTGAGACCTCGATTCTAATTTTTCTATTTTTTTTAGGATTTGATTTCTACTTATTATAAATAGGTTTTTAAGGTTTTTTAGACAGAGAGGGCAGTTAGAACGTCCAGAACTCATTACTTGTGATTATTACTTTGATCTTGTGGATTACTTTTGATATTATTTTTGGGTTATAACATCATGAGTTTCATGAAGATTTTGGATTTATTGTTCTTCAATTCATCGTAAGTGTTTAATTATGTAAATTAATAACATGATTTCTTCATCTACAACGAATATGAGTAGCTAAATCCACAACTAGGGTTGTGGGAACCATGAAGAACTAATAAAGTAAAAGTCAAATAATTTGTAATCCTTGAAAAGTGGGCATGCATGTATTATTTATCTCTTCGTTATGAATACTTTTTAACAGGTGCACACGTTAGAACTCACCTAATTCTTACTTACTAGATCAAGGGGTAATGAATGGGATAAGGGATAATTAATAAGATTCGATGAGATTACTCTCGTCCAATCAACCTGACCGGATCAAGGGAAGGTTGTACTGGGACAAGGTAAAGGTTAATAAAGTAACACCTCGGGGATAGATCAAATCACATGGTGAAATTTGTCTAGCGCCTGGATCAAAGGGTTAGGTGAACATAACTTGTCAGTTTTGCATGGTACACACTAGAAAAGGGATGATTATCTAGTTACACAGAGTTAGGAATTTATGGGGAACACAATACCCTAATTACTTCTCTCACTAATTTCACAATACTTGCAATTGACTGTTGGTTTTAGTTTAGGTTTCATTACTGCGTTTTATCAAACTCTCCTCCTTTGGAGAAATAAGTAGATTAATTCATCTTAATTGTTTTAATTACTCCAAGTCTAGACCTTATTTCTCGTGGGACCATTGTTAGGTTCTATATTTGAACAATAATCGCTTATACCTTAATTTGGAGGTGTAGTTTAGGAATGATCATTGTTTGTCTTCTCGGCAGGCCCTCGAGGATTCTTTATTATGTTATGCTTTATTTTAGAGCTAGACATTGAGACTTGTATTATCTTTTGATTATTATTACTTAGAGGCTTGTACATGTGACACCAGTTCTGGGATGGTTGTAGTTTGGATTCCTTATGTCTATCTATTATTTTAGACTGTTTTTGTCTTCCACTTTTGTTATCATATTGGCTTGTTCAGATTTTGGCTAACTCGGCTTGGTGGGTTAGGTGAGTCCCATCACACACGAATTTTCGATCGTGACATAAAAACAACCTGATACATTAAGAATTTGAACTAAATGAACAACAAAAAATTAAAAAATATCAATAATCTGGTTTGCTAAAAGTTACAAAAATGATGACTAAATCCTTCCACACTTTCTTATTTGCTATGTATCAACTCCAGTATTTTTTTTCACTTTCAATAATGGCATCATCCATGGATCTCGACCCAAAGTCCTTACCAGAACAACCAATAATAAATATTTTTTTACTGATAAAATTTTATTATCATAAGATATAACTAAGTTTCTAGGTTAATTCAAAATATTATTTCTTGATACATAACCAAAACTTATCTATTTTCCCAGAACTGAAAATAGTTATCGAGGAAACCAATGTAGAATTGAAAAATACAGTTGATTTCGCCATTTTTTATCTCAGAAAAAGTTGAAAATCAAGATCTCAATTGGATTCGATAATATGAAAAAATGGTGTATTTTCATACAATCAAAAAAATTGTAAATGAAAAGCTATAAAATAAAATTTAAAAACTTGATGATTGATGACTAGAAAGGAAAAAAATGGATGAAGAAGAAGAAAATTCATTACAATTTGGGATAGATTAGGGATAAGAAAATTTAAAATTTGAATGGGTTGAAGTTCCTGAAATTTTGGAAAAGATTGATATCAATTTATTTTGCAAAATTTGTGGAGCTGACATTTAATTTTACCTTTGATTTTCTTTTTGAACGTAACAGCCAAGCTGTCTAATGTATCAGAATTATGTATACGATGGCTCCTATGTATCCAGATGACAAAAATTTGAAGGAGTTTTTGTAAATTCAAAAAGGATAGGTGTATGATGTAATTTGCTCTTTACACTATGAAATTTATGTAAGTTATACATAAAGTTGTCAGTTAGAAAATTCATGGGCCCACAATTGTAAGTAAAATAAGAAAGGGTCAATTTCAAATATATACGATAAAATAATTAGTTTACAATAAATATGATCATATTTTATTTATAAAAAAAAAGGCTAAACTTCGAAAAGGTAGGTCATGGGTTCAAGACTACAAAGCTTAAAGAATATATTACTTGGGAGAGTACTTTTTAAAAATAATTATCGATTTTAGTGATACTTTTTATTTATTATCATTTATAGCAATACATAGCAATATTATGATAAATTTACACTTGTATTAAAAGTGATATTATGCATACAATATAAATGTATTATAAACGTTTAAATATATTGTGTTTGTTTGGTAAGAAATTGCATAATGTGTTAAAAGTGTGTGATAAATGCATTATAATGTTTAGCCAAAAAAAATAGTTCTTTGTAATATAAAACTTGTATCATATATGTTTTATAAATAGTTCTTTGTAATATCTATTAAAACATATATAATTATATTATAAGTGTTTAGCCAAAAAATAATTGTTAATGTTATAGCTTGTATTTGGTATGGAGAAAAATGTTTTCTTGGAAAATAAGTTGATTTTTAACATATTTTCTCATGTTTGGTTGGTGAGTGAAAAAATTTTTCTATTGTTTGGTTAGTGGATGAAAATACTTTTTTCAGAAAATATTTTCTTTTGTTTGGTTAGTGAAAGAAAATATCTTTTAGAAAATATCTTATAGTTTTTGCTAGAGAGTAAGAAATATTTTTTAGGAAAACAGTTTTCTGACATGAAAATATTTCATCATTTGAAAAAAAATTAAAATAAATATTTAATTTTATTTTATTTTGGGGATGCGGGAGGGGGTTTGGTGGGGGTGGGGGGGAGGGGGAGAGTAAAAAAATAAAATTTTAAAAATATAAAATTTTTCAAAAATAAACCTTTAGTTTTTTTTATTAGGGGGTTGGGGGGCCGACGGAGTAAAAAATTAAAATTTTTAAAATCTGAAATTTTTTTGTAGGGGGTAGGCTAGGCGATGATAGGGATAGAGGTACGGATGGGATAAACAAATAAATTTTAAAATATTTAAAATATTTTTTAAAAATAAATTTTAATTTTTGTGGGTTGGGGGGTGGAGGGGGTAGAGGGAAGCGGGTAGGATAAAAAAGTAAAAAAATTTAAATTTTGATTTATTTTTAAAATACATTTTTTTGGAAGAGGGGGTGGGGGGTTTGGGGGGTCCGCATAGAGATAAGGTAAAAAATAAATTTTTCAAAATGTGAATTACTTTTCAAAAATAAACTTTTTATTTTAAAAAAATTAATCTTTTGGAGGGGAGGGAATCTGGTAGGGATGGCATAAAAAAAATTTAACTTGAGATTGGAAGAGAGTTTTGGAAAATATTTTCCTTCGTTTTTGGAAGGAAGTCGTTTTTCTTAAATTTGAGCAAACTTGTTGATTTGGAAAACATTTTTCAAAACATTTAAACCGACCAAACATGAGAAAAATAAATTTAAAAATGTTTTTCCCTATACCAAATACACCCATAGATGGTAAATATTTTCTTAATATAATATATTGGAAAACTTACATATATATACCATATTTAGAAAATATTGATCATTTATAGCAATATGATTCTAATGCATATATAATTCACTTTTAATACATAATGTATATTATTTACCAAAATATAAGTTTAATATATTGTAAGACACTTATAATACATTATTATAATTTTAATACATCTTTTGTACATAGTGTAATTTATTTATATTACATGCATAATTTATTTTTAATATCTAGTGTAGTTTTTTTAATCAAAATAAGTATAATACATTTTGATTCATTTATAATACATATATATTACATGTATAATTCACTTTTAATACATAATGTAGTTGATATAAATGATAAATATTTTTCAAATATAAAACATCTAAGTAATAGATAACAAATATATTTAAAAACAGGGGGAATCTTAGTAGCTCAGTTGGTTCGCTACCTGAACTCTCATCTTGTTGGTGAGGGTTCGATTCCCCACGTTGTAATCCCCTTCCCATTTTCCCTTCCCCTACCCCCAATTTGTTTTTTTTTTTAAAAATATATATATATTGGCCCAAGGCAAGTTATGGGCTTTAGACCAAATCGGCCCAATGCAGGCATTTTTTACTTCCTTTTCTGTTTTTCCTTTGCAGTGTTATTTTTAAAAAAAAGTAACTCTATTATTATTTTTTTGGAAAAATTATGTAAATATTCAAGATTTTCAACTTATTTATTAAAAATACTTACTTTTTAAAAAAAATTATGAATTACGCTATATTATAATCAAATGTCAAATCAAAAGTATCCTAATAATATTCTTTTTTTATTACTTAACTTATTTATAATTTTTTGTTTAAAAAAATTTAATATTAATAATAAAATCATTTCTCTCTCTCTTTTTAATCAGATCCATACCATTTATATTTAAATATATTTAAAATTAAAAATAATTGTTTACTTTTATTTACTGTTGATACAAATTAATGAGATACAAATTTTTTATTTTATTTTATTATGTTTACTTGTATTCAGTATATTATATTCATAGAGTTTCAAATATATTTATATGTATCCATTAAATTTTTTTATATCCTTTTTTTAATGTCATAGGTTTCCAATTTTGTATCCCAACATAAATTACACACCTTTTCAAAATTACTATTTGTGTTGAATATATCCTCCAATTCAAATTCATATTTGTATTTATATCGCATGAAGAATTTGTATCCCGCAAATTCTTTCAAACAAGTGTATCCAAAAAAATAAACATTCAATTTGTTAAAAATATTTTTTTCCTATCCAAATTTATATTTAAAAGCAGTTGAGGAAGCATTCAACATGTTATTTGTATTAAAAAAAATAGAAAAGTATACAAAAGTATGTAGAACACATTATTTTTAATAAATAAAAATGTATCTCAATCTGTTTGTATTCCATATCATTAATATAGAAATACAAAAGGATTCATCATTTGAATTGTATTCATAATCTACTCTGCACATGTAATTAGTATCCATAAAATAGAATAGTACTTCTTATGTTCACACTTGTATTCAAAATCAAACGAGTATACAATTTTTTCTACCAAAAAAGATACCATAGAAATATACAAACACAAAATGTACTTCCAGCTAATTGTATTTCAAAAATTATGTACCACAATTAATTTGTATTTCAAAAAAATCATTAATATATCCATAAGCTAAAATATATTTTTCGATTCAAATTTATATTAAAAAATAATTGAGAAAGCAAATTCTGTGTTAATGAAGATTTAAACAAAACAAGCATACAAAATTCGATTTTAATTCAAAATATCTTCAGAAACTAACTTTCAATTGATAGTTTCCAACATATTGAATTCAAAATAAAAATGATTTGAATGGATAATTAATTGATATTTGTACAAATTCAAATTCTAAATATCAATCTCTTTTTTTTCAGCCACAAATTAATCAATCGAATTATCATCTACAACGGAGAATTGAAGCTTGTTAATGGAAGAAGATGAGGATGAGGAACATGAGAGAATAACTGAAAAATATTCGCTCTTAATTTATAACATAAGTAATTGAAAATTTTCAAGAAAGAATTACCATATTTGAAAATTTTTCTCCCATGATTTTATTACCATATTTGAAAGTTTCTCTCACATGATTTTCTTCAATTATTTATTTATTAATTATATGTATTTTAAAAAAATAAATAATACATAAATCATGTGGATGACAATTCAGAATATAGCTATTTTCAATAAATATTGAAAGTGTAGCTAAGAAGTCCTATTAAATGTTAAAATGTAGTTGTTTTAATAAATTTCTCTTGTTGTTTTGCAGCATTTTTTAATTTAAAAACTCATTCCCTTTCTATATAAGAAAAACTTTCATTTTTTATAAGAAATTTTTTTCCTTTTTTTTCAAAACTTTTTCCATGTAATTCTTTTCATCTATCAATAATGTATAAGTGATTTATAAACATATACATATAATATATAAACAATTATGTAATGTATAGATATTATATAAATTGTGTATAAGCATGTATCGATGATGTATAAATAATTATGTAACACACACATATATATAATATTGTATAAATGTGTATAATCATGGGTCAATATTATATAAATAATTATGTAATATATCAATTTTTATTTGACTGTCATGCATTCCCACCTTAACAAATAAGAAACAAACAAAATAACTTAAATATTCATTTTTCCACAAAAAAAAAAGTGAAACAATTATAAAGGAAAAAAAAATTAAAAGGAGAAACAAATAAATTTAAAACAAGTTTTCTCCTTTAAACAACACAACAAAAAATAATTATAAAAGTTTTTGAAAATGAATAGAAAATGGCCAAAGAAACATTGCAGTAGAAACTTGACGTTCTTAGTCAAAATTGACGAAATAAAATGAAAAATATTCTAATTTTATGTCTTAAATGAAATGAGTGGACTAGAATCGACAGTATTCTAATAGATAGATAGTATGGTAGAAAGATTCTCCCAAATGGCAACTTGCCACTTTGGTAATAGTCGAATGACTATTTAGATTGTAAAAACAATGATCGATTGAACTTGAAGTACAAAATAAATTACTTTTTGTATAAATAATTTTTTTTAATCGATATTTTGTTTGATATCCCAACAAGCAATTGAAGTGACCCTCATAATTTAAAAAAAATATATATATATGCTACTTACCAATAAAGTGTATAAGCCAGCAAGCATCCTCGGGAAGTGTTGCTTGCTTATTCACTTTTAGTTGATAGTAGTAATAATAATATATTTAAAAATAAGAAAATAAATTAAAGATACTTCATTGACATCAGAGATGGCAATGAGATGATGTAGAGTGGGAGGATTGCAGGACAAATCCACAAAAACTCGCAAAAACTCAAATGTGTCTCATCCCACTCGGGACAATAAATTTTTTATTTTATTTTGTTTTCAATCTAATTCATCCTACATAAATTCGCCCACAAAAAATCAAATTCACCCCACATGCAAATATTATAATCTGCCCGCTCCGCATTCTCTCCACTCCATTGCCATCCCAACTTGACATTAGCTAAGTTTGTGAAGATCTGAATGAAGTTTCCTTCTCATCTCCTTTTTAATTTTTGTTGCTTTTCTCTTGTCTATTACTCAATTAGCATAGTGTGAGCTGGACTTTTCTCAGTGAACAAGTGGTCTGATTGATTCTTTTTTAATTTTCTTTTATCAATCATGTGATGTTCTTTTCCTGAAAATAGTAAATAACAGATGGAATATTGAATTATTTGTTCTTTTACGCCAAATAGATGTTTCAGAAAAAAAAAAAGTATTAATTGATTGGTATTCAATTATTGGATTAATGGTTTTCAATAGTTTTATAAAAAAAATTATTGGATTATTGGTTCAATTTTCAATCTTCTAATTTTGGTTAATGGTTAAATCGATATATATATAAATTATCATTTTACTCTTAATTATATAGCAATGATCACTTTAACAGTTTATCAATCATATTTATAAATTGTAATATTACAATCGGCAGTAGACAACATAAATTAGCTTCTCTACCTCTCAATTATGACACCTCTCTCTTCTCGACACAGACTATTATCACCTTCTCTTTTCTCAAATTTAGATTTGATTGTGATAAAGACATACATTTGATATTGTTTCTACAATTTATTGCATGATTTTTTAGAAGGAATTTATAAAATTCTATCAAAAACAAAAATGATCAATGTAGGAATTTGTGTTACACTTTATTCTTGCAACTATTTCTATTTTATGAACATCGTGTATGTATCATTATATGAGCATTTTCTTATCAGTTAAATTGAAAATAGAATCATCAAGATAAAAAACTAATTAACCAAAATTGATATATAATAAATTTCTTATTAGTTTGATTATAATTTAACGCTTTCATGAATCAAACATTGATAATCCATAAAATCAAACTGGTTTAATCGATGTTCACTCCTATTTTATGCTGGTATAAATTAAAGTTCTATTTTATAATTAACGTGCATTGTATTTATTTATTGTTCAGCGTTACACTGAAGCTTATATGGCAGCCATAATTATAAGCAAAAGAAAGAGGAGAGAAAAGGAAGAATGATGATAATGATATACAAATAAGTAAGCCTTTACACCTCAAAATACATCAATTTACAGGGTAGAGGACTTTATTAAAGATGATTATTATAATTACTTTTGGTTTATTCCGTAAATAACATATTTATTTATAAGTATAGCATATTTCAAAGTTTTTAAAAAAATATACACTGGTTTACAATTGGACATTAATTTTATATTTATATAATTTATCCCCTCTTCCTTCTTCTTTTTTAAATTAAGTACTAAAAGTTATTCATAGCAAATTGTTTAAATAGGTTACTTGCAATAAAATAGGAACAATTTTGGTCATTTAAAATTGTAGATCTCCATCTTTCTTATAATTCTTTTTCTTTTTCTTTTTCTCTTTATTTTTATTATATGATAATTAAGTAACCTCACCTGATTCTCTCATTTGTTTCCATTCTTTTTCGTTGATTTCAATCCAAGTCATTGAAATAATATAAATGCATTGAAGTAAATTCTTCATTTTTCAAAATAATTACATCATTATTATACCAATTATGTAATTAGATATTTCTAGTACATATATGTAATGTAATAGAATTATTGTATAAAATATATATCAATTATATATATGCTATAGTCCAAGCTTGTATAAAGGAAAAATTACATAACTAAACTAACATCCAGTAGTTAATTATGATATATAACTACTGTTTAATTTAATTACAAATAATGGTTATAGTTTAAAACAAAATAGCTATTAATTGGGGCCCACATTTTTAGATTGGTATACAAATCTGCACTTTTCTCTTTTATACAAATCAAAAATATTCTCTCTCATCTTATCCATAATCTAATCCCTAAAAATCTTTCAGATTTCCTTAAATCTCTCAACAAAATCAACATTCAAATTTTGAAATGTTCTCTTAATCATTTAAGCAACATTCAAATTTTGAATTTTTTAATTCCCTCTCTTAATCTTTTATACACAAATCAAGGTAACCTTTATCAGTTAATTTTTTTTTTGTATCTTTCGTAAGTTTCTTTATGAATTTGTTTTTTTTTCCCAATTTGTTCCCATTATTTCATATTTTTTGTCATAATCTTTGATTGTTTTAGTGTAATCACTATATCAATTTTAAACCATGAATGAACCATCTCCATCAAAGAGGGTTACTAGAGGTACACATTTGCATCCAACAAAAACATATCTTCCTCCATCTTTTTCCTAGGGTTTAACTCAAGATTTCGGAGAAAGTACAAGTTCCGTTGTGAAATCTCAAGTTATTGCGAAAAATTAGTTAAATGAAGAAATTTGATCTAAGTTTTGCACTAGTCCCATTAGACTGCAACAAACCACGCAAAAATCAAATTCAAAAGAAGAAAACAAAAAAAACAAACAAAGAGGTACTTTGTATAATTTAATTTTTATTGTATATTTTATACTTTTTAAAAATTGTATATCATATCAGTAGATATACTTAAGATGTACATGAGACCTTGTTTGTACTAAAAATATACAATTTATGTTTATTTTTTTGGATATAATTTCATTAATTGTATACATTTAATTATTTATGTATAATTTGGATAATTATATATTGTAATTTATATTTTTTTTTTATATTTTGTACAAATAAATACAAATTTATCTATAATCGTTGTTTATACAATTGTTTTTATACATTTTATTGATTTCTCAAATTTCGTATATCTTGGTTATACAAGCTTGTTAAGTTGTTTTCTTGACAACTTTGTATATATAGGGAGTTAGAATTTTTTTCTCAAAAAATGTCCCTCATATGTAGTGATGTACAAATGTTAATATAATGGATGTTATATACACAAATTAATTGTTGAAAAAGATACAAATATTCATAAATATAAATACAAATATAATTACATGACCTATAATTAGACCAATACCTATACAATTATTCATAAATAAAAAATATATAATTTATGTTTTTTTTATAATTTCATTAGT
>JBCEWC010003249.1:0-31000 GCA_038996855.1 Solanum aculeatissimum
TCACTTCACAACTAACACAAAAATATTCAATTCACAACTAACACAAAAATATTCAAACATATTGAATAATTTCTAAACAACTAAAATATAATTAAAAATACACTAAAATAGAGGGAAAATTTTTTAAAAAAATACCTTAGGTTATTGGAGGGGAGACAAACGGTCGGCGGGTGGTGGTGGCCGGAAAGCGGCTTGGATGAGGTGGGGGGCGGGTGGGGTTTTAGAGAGAGTTTGGAATTTTTTGGAAGTGAAAGTGAAAAAATGGCTGAAAATGGGGTATATATTTTAAAAAAAGCGACGAACTGCGTCTCTACGTCCGTCGCTTTTCATTAAACGGCTTTGACCGTTGACCAAAAGCGACGAACGTCCGTCACTTTTTTTTAAAAAAAAAATTAAAATAAATTTAAAAACAAAGCGACGGACAGAGACGTCCAGTCCGTCGCTTTTATGAATTCTGAATAGCGACGGACAAAAGACACAGTCTGTCGCTACATAATTAAAAAAAATTAAATTAAATAAAAAAAATTTGGCGGAAAAAACCGCCAAAACTCTTTCTCAAAAAAAATATTTTAATTAATTTGTTAATTAATTAAGCGACGGACTGCGTCGGTTAGTCCTTCGCTTTTTCACAGTTTTTTAGTAGTGTAGCCCAATCTGAGTCATAATAAGCAAATAAATGGTGACTGATAGTTGAAAATAGAGGCAACCTAAGGCCGGGAGCATTCTTGATGTATCTAATGACTCTGATAGCAGCTTGCATGTGTGACTCCTTTGGCTTGTGCATAAATTGACTTAGAATCTGGACAGTGTGAGCAATTTCAGGTCTAATCATGGTGAGATACAGAAGTCTTTCTATCAGTCTTTGTAGCATCCTAGATCTGTTAACACCTTGTAATCATTTGTGCTTCCAGTAAACATATCAAACTCATAAGAAGTGAGTCTTTGATTGAAATTAATTGATGTAGAAGCAGGTTTAGCTCCCCTTTGCCTGAATCTGCAATCAGTTTAAAAGCATACTTCCTTTGATTCATTAAGATGCCAGATGCACTCCTAGAAAACTCAATGGCAAGAAAAAAATCTCAAATCACCAAGATCCTTCATCTTGAACCTTTGTTGAAGATTAGATTTAGTGGACTATATAAGGGAGGGATTGGAACCAGTAAGCAATAGGTTATCCACATAAACTAAAACAATGATCACATCAGAACCAGACTTAAGTATAAACAAGGAGTAATCAAAATGTCTTTGTATGAAGCCTAGATCTTATAGAGCAGTTGCGAGCTTCAAGTTCCATTTCCTAAAGGCTTGTTTCAATCCATATAAAGGCTTTCTGAGCCTGCATACCTTGTTATGAGAACCCTTATGAAAACCAACTGGAATTTGCATATAGACATCCTCCACTAAGTCTCCTTGAAGAAATGTATTGTATATATTCATTTGGAATATAGGCCAATGCTTGGACGCCGTAACAACAAGAACAAACCTCACATTCATCATCTTAACAACTGGTGAAAATGTCTCTTTGTAAACAAGACCCTCCGGTTGACTAAAGCCTTTGGCAACTAACCTTGCCTTGAATCTTTCAACTTGACCATCAACTTTATATTTGATTTTAAACATCCATTTACAACCTATGACATGTTTTCCTGGGGATAAATCAACTATCTCCCAGGTACCATTTTCTTCAAGAGTAGTCATTTCCTACTGCATGGCAAGAATCTACCTATCATCTTTATGCTACACTTGTCATAATCAGGAGACAAGGATTCATAGGTCATCTAATTGGACATGGGATACACACATGTCTTGACTACAAAGTCAAACAACAATTTGGGAGGAGCTTTAAATCTATGTGATTGTTTGAGAGGAACTTCTGATGATTGTGATTATGAGATGGATGGGTAAGTGTCAGTTATGATTTCGGTAAGAGTAGGAACTGGTTGTGATACAGGATTATTAGGAAGATGATCAGTGGTTTCCATTGGAAACACATCGGTGTTAAACACATCAGTGTTAGTCATAATAGAGAATATAGGGCCACTACTAGGGGCCATCTGTTTGAAAGGATAAACTGATTCATGAAACACAACATCTCTACTAAAGAAGAACCTTTTAGAATGCAAATCATATAATTTATAGCCTTTCTTAGTGGTTGAATATCTCATTAATACAACATGCAAAGCTTTAGCCTCAAATTTGTCCCTTCTATATATGGACATTAACAACATAAGCTAAAGAACCAAACATCTTAAGGTGATCAAAGAATGGTGGTTTCTGGAAGAACATCTCAAAAGATGATTTATTTTTTTAACACAAAAAAGGAATTATGTTGATAATGTGCACTCCAGTGAGCACACAATCACCCCAGAAAGAAATATGAATGACTGCTTCAATTCTTAAGGCCCTCGCTATCTCCAATATGTATCTATGTCTCCTCTCTATCACCCCATTCTGTTAGGGTGTATGGATACATGTAGTTTGATGAATAGTTCCTTGTGTAAGAAGAATTTCATGAACAACTGAATTAATGAATTCTGAGCCATTATCAATTCTAAGAATCTTAACTGTGGAACTATATTTAGTGTGAATCATAGAAAAATAGATTTCAATATCCCACCACTTTCTTCGTTGGAATTCATCAACAACAACTAAGTTAATTAGGAAAAATCATCAACAATAGTCAAGAAGAATCTCTTTCCATCAACAGTAGGTACTCTATATGGCCCCCAATACATCAGCATGAAACAAATCAAATACAACACCATAATGATTAGTACTAAGTGGGAAAGAAAGTTTTGTTTGCCTAACTAATGGACATACTGGACACAAACTACATGACTTATCTATCTTAAGATGAAAGAACTTCTCCATCTTCTGTATAGCTGCAATCGGCATGTGTCCCAACCTTTTATGCCAGATATAAAGTAAGGCAGTGTCCTTAATTGCAACTGAAGTTGAAACTAGAGGAGAAGAATTTACTAATTAAAGCATATCACCAAACAAGTAAAGTCTATTTGACTCTTTACCAATCCCCAATACCTTACCATTGCAAAGTTCTTGAAAGACACATAGGCCAGGAAAGAACGCCACCATACACTATAATTCCTTAGTTATTTGGGAAACAAATAACAAGTCAAACTTAAAGTTAGGAATGAATAAAACATCCTTGAGTTGATGTGTGCCCAGTATATTAACAAATTCTTTATGTGTAATGTATGACTTTTCACCAGTTGGCATGTGTACTTGTCCAGATTTACAAAGATGCTGAGAGTCATGTAATAATTCTACCTTGACATAATATGATTAGTTGCTCCAGTATCTATTACCCACTGAACCTGTTTTAGGTTAGATAATAAAGATAGAATAGTATCTAAATTAGGTTTATTGATGTTTGAAGGACCAACAACACTAGTTGAGACAACAATGACGTTGGCTATGACATCTGGTTCCTGGCCTCTCCTGATCATCTGTTGGATTTGATAGTATTGTTCAGGTTTAGAAAAATGGTGCTATTTGCTCATTTGATATTTGTTTTGGTAGTTCCTTAGCTAAAAAATTCAATGCAGTTTTTGAGTAGTTTTAATTTCTCATCCTTGGCTTGTTATTCTCTTGTAAATTCCTGTCTTGTTGATAGTCTCCTCTATCATTCTGATAGCCTCTGTTATGCTGAAAGTTCTTGTCATTTGACTGACCAAGCAATTTCATACACACTAACTTTGTATGCCCTGGTCTTTTGTAGTAATCATAGTATATATCTGATCTTTTTGGCCTATAATTTTGTGTTGCCTTGTTTGTCATCAATGTTACAGTTTCATTAACCTCTAAGTCAGCCATTACTTTAGTAAGTGATAGCTGACTTTATTCCTGCATAACTAGTGCATAGATATGATTCAAACTAGGTAAGGGTTGCATCATGAGAATTTGACTTTTTGCCCTGGAGTATGAGTCATTCAGTCCTGTGAGGAACTAAAAAATTCTGTGTTTCTGAATGTGCTCAACAAATACCTTTGAGGTCTCACAATTACACATTGGAGGTGGGATCAAAGCATCAAATTCATCTTAGAGATCACTGAGATTTGAAAAATAAACTAAAACTGTATTACTTCCCTGACTAAGAAACGATATCTCCTTGTGTAGTTGAAAGGTTCTCACACTGTTCTCCATATCAAAATTTTCCTTTAAACTTTCCCAAACTCTTCGTGAATCTGAAGCATATGCAATTCTTGTCATCAACTCCTTTGAAACAACATTCATAAATTTAGGAAAGGACAATTGCATTGCATCTTTCCCATCACTTCATAATGCTCCAATATATGAGGATTTTGCACAACTTTCGTTAATGAACCCTAGCTTATTTTTTCCTGGTAGTGCAATTTTCATGTACCTACTCCATAATGCGTAATTTTCAGTGCGAGTTAGCTGAATTGCAATTAAGTTTATCCCTGGTGTATCCATTGGATGTAAGAAAAGTGGATCATTGTGATCTGTAGTCAGATTAATGCGATTGGTTGATGTTTCACTCATTGTTGAGCAATTGTCTTCGAATCGAAAAGAAATAGAGTAAAGGATTGCGGAAATGTGCGCACTAGATCGTGTGCTCTGATACCATGTAAACATCAACTGTCATGGATTACTCCATGGATTTAGAGCTGGAACTCAAGTAGACCTAAGAGAGAAATTAATTACAGAGATGAAGGGATTGATTCATTTCATTGTGTTGAACTATACAACAATCAGTTATTGTTTCTTTAAATACAAGTGTCACTCACTAATGAACAAACTAACTAACTCACTAGTTACTTCTAAGCTCACTCTAATCAACCATAAGTTAGTTACAGATTCCTAACTAACTGTCACGTCACTAGCTTCAATATTTTACTAATTATTTTTAACAACTGTATCAAATCAAACCAAACCTAAACGAGTAAAAATAGACGTAGGGACTACTTCAAGGGCTTGGGGAGAGTACTTAGAAATAGTAATCTAGAAATATGAGTAAGAACCTGCAGGTAAACATAAATATTTTTTTATTTTTTACGCTATAAATATGTATAATTAAATGTCGAAACAAATATATATACAATATGGATAGTGGTAGAACTCTACTAAAATCCAAACAATGTACAATTGTTTTGATGAAGTAAATAAGTATACGGTCGACAAGTCTACAACACACACTCACCCTCTTCTTCATTTTAGTTCCCCGCTTTTTAAAAAAAAATCATATAATAAGCAAATGAAAGTCCAAACCGTAAGGAAGACTAGTCCCCTTTCTCCGTTTTTCCCTCTTTGTAAAGTCTCCTTTGTCGAAAAAGTCAGAGTCTCCTCTGTCCCCACGAAATACTCATGAGTGGCACATATTTTTAATATATACTATAAATTTATGTACGCATAACTTACCTCATAAACACAAACATTAAAGTATACCAACAATATCCATATGGATTGCAGAAAATTTGAAATCACGCTAATATCCGCAAGTGATCTTGACGATGTCCGTAAGCTATTCAAGATGAAAGTCCATGCTAGGGTTTCCGTTGGTAGCAACCCTAACACCGAAAAACGGACCCCGACAGACAAGCACGGGGAGATAAATCCAGCGTGGAACTTCCGCATGAAGTATACAATCTCGGAGTCGATGATCCAATACCCTAATGATATGTTAGTCATCAAATTGTACTGCAAGAGGAAGCTCGGGGATCGATATATCGGGGAAGTGCATATGTCTATGAAGGAGCTTTACGAATATTCGTACCCTAATGGAGGTAGTGCTGTCATGACTTGCCCTGTACACAAGGGCTCGGCTCAATCTCAAGGTGTTTTGAGGTTTTCTTATAGGTTTAGTGAAAGTGTGACCATCGATAAGTTAGTCTTGGCAGAGAGCCTTGGTGGTTGGAGTATAAGTTAGATGTAAATTAGAAAAAAGATATGTTGAGTTTATGTGGAATTAATGATATGATTTTCTAGTGTCAAATATGGTATGTGTGTGTATATTGCTCTTTATGTTTTCGATTGTTTTTGTACAAATTTCTTTTGTAAGTACATGGTCTACTGCATCAGAGAAGCAAATCAGTGACAGATCAACTAGCAAAATATGGCGTAACTAAAAATAAATCTGCTACGATGTATAGCTTCCACAACTTAATTACCAAGAGACCCTTCAAAATGGATGAATGGCAGATGTCTAGTATTAGAATAAGATATGATAAAGGCCAACTTTTCTGCTAGTTGAATCTATTTACTCTCTTTCTATAAAGAAGATGTTGGTGTGTAGAGAACACACACCAGTTCCTTTTTTGGTAATAATATAAGTTTGAGATTTTCCTGCCTTGAATATGGAGGAAAGGCTACACATCCTCCATCCGTTTTGTTGGATGAGATTAATTTTTGTTTTAATATTTTTGTAAAATTGATATTTGAAATTCATTGTTCAATTAATTCAGATTTGTACAGTCTCCTATCAAAATTTCTTCATTCCGTGGTTCGAAGGCAACCAAATATAATTAATCCTTCATGTCAAAAATTTATTTACTCTATGGTCCGAATCTAAAAACTCTAGTCAGGAGAGAGTGGGTTCATTGGTGATGTAAGAGAATCAAATGTGTAACTACAATAGACAAAGTTGTATCAGAAAATTACAAAAGAAAATTGAAGAAATACCTCATTATGGGTAGGAAATATTTTTTGAAAAATATTTTTTAATTTTTTCATGTTTGATTGTGTTAAATACTTTGGAAAAAATATTTTTCAAATTAACTTATTTTTCTCAAATTTTAAAAAAAAAATTTCTTCCAAAAATTAAGGAAAACATTTTCCAAAACCTCAAGGGTATGTTTGGTAGGAAGGAAAATGTTTTTCGTAGAAAAAAAATTAAAAAATTTATTTTTGAAAATATATTTCAAATTTTAAATTTTTATTTTTTTTACTTCACCACTGCCTCCCCCAACCCACCCGCCCCAACCCCCCAAAAAATTTAAAAATTATTTCTCAAAAAATTAAATTATTTGAAAGTTAAGTCTAGAGTTGGGCATGGTCTGATTTTGATTCAAAAGTTGGGGTCAAGTCTATATAAGACGAATCTTGGGTCGGAAGTCGAGTTGGGCCATGCATCAGGTGTCGGGATCGGGTCCCGTATCGATTATTGGGTTGATTTTCATGTCAGAAACTATTTTTCTAACAAATATTTTTTATTCTCTAGCCAAAAATAAAAAATATTTTCTAGAAAATATTTTCATTCACTAACCAAATAATAGAAAATATTTTTCAAAATATCGAAAAAAAAATTTCACTCACAAACCAAATATGAGAAAATAAATTAAAAACTAATTTATTTTTCAATAAAACATTTTCTAGGAAATATTTTCCATAAAAAATATTTTTCTCAATATCAATGAGACAATGACTTAGAGTCAATGCATCGCTTTGAGATGAAAACAAATAAGACATAATAAGGGACCGTGTTTTGTTTGAAAACAGGTTCTGATGAAATAAGTTAATGAGACAAGTTAAGATGGAATTACTTTTTATTGATTGTTTTGTTTGTCACTTTTAAAATAATATGCATTGCGTAATTTTTTAAAATATGTTTTTTGTTTATGAAAATATTTTTCATCTTATTTAGTTTTTATATTTTCTTTTGAGTTTTAGTTATTCATTTTTTAAAATGAAATTTTCCTTTTATTTAGCATAAATATTTTTATGTGTACATTCTAATGATTGTGTCATATGTTTTTAAATATAAAATTTTCATCTTATTGAACTTAAAAATAAAATTTTCATCTTGTTTAGCATAATTTTATGTGTGATTGTATCGTATGTTTTTAAATATAAATCTTCTATCTTATTTAAGTTTTTAAATATAAAACTTCCATCTTATTTAACTTAAAAATAAAATTTTGAGCTTAAATTTATTAAAAGTAAAAGACATTTTAATTTATTGTTAGATGTCACTTCATTTAAGCAAATATATATCAGTCCTATATTGTAGATCACTAAAGTTATCTTCATTTTGATTAATATATAAAATAAAAATTTTCAAGTGATTAAAAGATTATATAATTGAAAATTTGTAATTCAAGAACATTTTAAGAGAAAACAAAATATAAATAAATGTAAGACTTAGTCAAATAAATTCATGATAATATATTCATAAATAAAAATTATATTTATATAGTATAATTTTTTACTGGAAAATATATTACTATAAAAATAATGAGAAGATTGTGAAAGTTATTTAAAATTATTTGAATATATATGAATGTAAAAGTAATATATAAAAGAGAGTTTAACAGGGATACTTTTGTTATTTATGTTTATATCTCAAAATAAGTTATCTCATTATTACCGTGCCACCCACAAATAAAAATAATTTATCATAATTATTAATTCTAAGATAAATTATTCATACATTATGACTAAAAAAAGAATTGAGGGATATTAAAAATTTATTTCAAATTATTTTTTTCTTATTGGTATGACAGAAGGACGTAGACTTTACTCTATTTGGTAAGCAGGAGAGAATCTTGGATATTAATATATACCTTTATATTAGTTGATGATTATCCAGATCAGACAATTTATTCTGCTATTTTTCAATAAAGATTGAAGAGATTGCAATCCAGGTAGTTAGATTTCGAGTTGTCTTATTTTGATTTACCGTCAGTGTAAGTTTTTCCTTCTGTTTCTTTTTTCTTCTTTTTGTTATTTCTCCACCTAACCAAAAGAAAGTACATATTCTTATTTTTCTTAAAAAGGCTAAAAATTCCCAATTGTCATGAAAGTATAAAATAAAAGAAAGAAGAAAGTAGGGAGAAGAGAGAAGACTTCTTATTATTTTTTAAAAATAATATTCAAATGTATATCACAATGAAGAAAACCTTTTTATATATAGAGAAATAATTGACTTGATTTCCAAGTAGAATTCCTAACTCTTAAAGGAATCTACATAATAGACATTTACTATAACTCAAATATGTTTATAACACTCTTCCTTGAATGTCTATTTGCTATATTTTGTGGCTCATTAAAACCTTACTAGATAAAACCATGTGGGAAAAATTCTAGTGAGGAAAAGAGTACACATATCTAATAATATGCATTTTGGATGCCTTATTAAAAACCTTTCGAGGAAAACCCAATAGGACAAAATCTTGTGAGGAAAAAAGAGTACATCGCGTCTTAACTCCCTCTAATGAGAACATCAACCCTAAGACTTGAATCTTCGCATCCCAATCTTGTGTACCATCTTCTTGAAAGTTCCAATTGGTAGAGATCTGGTGAACAAATCAACCACATTGTCACTAGAGCAAATCTGTTGCACATTTATATCATCACTCTTTTGGAGCTCATGTGTGTAGAAATTTTTTGAAGAAATATGTTTTGTTTTATATCCTTTTATGAATTCTCCCTTTAGGATTAAAGAGTTCTGCAAATTTTTCACTTCAACTTCTATAGGCAAACAATCTATTGCCTTTTGAAAACTCTTCAAGAGTTTCAATTCAAGTTATCAACTTGCATAACAATATGAAAGATTCATGATTAATTTAATCCATATGAGGATTATAAACAAGTTTTTCAAGAACTTGTATATTCTTCATGCATTTTAAATCCTTCAAATACTATATATATCAATTTTATCAGTGACAATATTCAATATTAAATGCATGACATTTTCTAGTGTTTAGATTGCAAGTCAAATAAACTTTCCTCTTACAAAAATGCATCTTTCCACTTGATAATTAGAGCTTGTTTTAATATATCGTAGAACTTAGATACTCATAATCTTTTACAATATTGCGCTATATTGTATTAAATATATCATTGATAAAATATCTTTTTTTTCTGTTTGTAATGCGACATAACTTGTTGAGATCTCACCACTTTATTATTTTCAGGTAGCTTCCCCTCTCATGAGGTTTTATGAAGTATTATGTCGTGAGCTCTTCAAGAGCACATTGCCTCTTAATTATGACCACTTTGATCATTTGCTTCTTTCCTTTCAAGAATTATCTTATTTGGGGTCAATTGCATGTTTCATGCATGTCATAAACAGTGTCTTTCAAGGACATTCAATAAGAGAATTTCAATTCTTAATTTCTTATTATCTCTCCCTTATGTTAGACAAACTAACATACATTCCAATCTACCTTGGAGAATCCATCTTTTATGCATCATGGTATATTTGTTAATTATAATCTACATATCAAAATTATTAGATGAAAATTATATGGTCCTTAACCATATAAGTGATCCTAATGCATTAGACTAATGCATATCTTTGTCTACAATTTATCATATTTCAGACCATGAAGCTTTGTTCTCATAATCAATGATTAACCATTTATCTAAGGAATTTAGTGTTAATCAGTTGGGATATTTATTAATATTATCAAGATGAATTGTCTTGAATATGCATTCTAAAAGTTGTGCTCTTTACTCAATTATCTTGCACAAATAATTTTACGAATATCAAACTCCAAGTTGACGATAAATGAACATGTGATTATCATATTGATGCATCTATTTCACATATCACATGATCATGAATGGACCCATATTCACCTTTCATACTTTCATAATTGAGGGGATTCAGTCCCAACATTAGTTGATCCAATCAACTTATCATGAGAACAAACAATCTTGAAAAATCTTTTATTTCTTCAATATATGTTTGATAAGTTAACTCCAAGTTTTCCGTAACACATGCCTTTTACTTTAGTAAATTTCTAATTTACTATTACATGAGCAGATTTCAAACTTATTACTAAGGGAGTAATTTTCATAATTATTTCTTCTCAATTACTCTATTTCTCTTCTGAAGATGAGTTGTAATTCTATCACAATAAAGTGTACATTTATATTGAGAAAATTTATTGAATACTATCACATTCACTTCAGAGAATGGATCTATATTTATAGCATTTATAAAAAAAGTTCTCATTCTTCAAGAATGAAATACAATCACCGTATCATATCAATTTATCATAGCTTAGTACCTCATTCCATGTTCACGTGCATTATTTAATCACTTGTCTTCTTTCAGACATTATGCACTGCTACCACATTCACTTTAAAGAATGAAACATTTTCAATGGGGGTTGAACTAAATATCTTATTATCACAGTGTTTAGAACTTTAACTTGATGTCTTACCCTTTTAGTGCAATAGAACTAAAAACTATTCATTCTTCCATAGCCATAAAACTATCACCAATTAAGTAATTTAGCCATAAAACCATCACCAATCAAGTGATGTATCTTTCTTTTAGGGTGTGCGAAGTAATCTGTTACATCGAATTGTGTAATGTCAACATGATTTTTAGAGATAAAAATTTACTTCAAAATTTTTCTCTTTCTTCTTTAGTGATGCTTGATAAAGTTTAACCAAGTGTTTGGGAGTACGACACTCACTTACATAGTTACCTTTTTCACCACATTGATAATGTAACAACCCTCGTGAGAGGATACCACTCTATATAATCTGGGCTTACATAATACTTCTTAAAATATTAAGAGTTGAATACATGACATATTAATTATAATTTAATAATGAATTCAAAATAGTTACAGGCATAGGATTTTGTCTTAAAGGTAGATCATTTGATTTCAGGTTTCAGTTTAATGTAAGCACTTTTCACAGTAATTTAAACCAATACCTTGTGAGATTTTTGTCCATTATCCATACTACTACAGTACACACTATAAATTATTACCAATGTTGAAATACAAAGACATAAAACTTACTGGTTTCTATTTCATACAATCACCTCATGATAACTTGTATTTTAGTAAGAAAATAAGTTCGCTGGTTCCAAACCAACTAAACAAGTCAAAATTTTAAGTTATAAGCCATGGTTTCATAATTTACACTAGTCTTCAAAATTTACATATACATATGCAATAGGAGAATCATGTATATATCCCAAAACTACTACAATATATATGTCTAGATGCAAATGTGATATTCCTCAGAGCTCCCAAAATTTATCTCCAATGGCCATCCTCAAGCATCATCTCAGACATTCCCTACGATACAAACAAATATCGCTAAGCATAAAGCTTAGTGGTGTAAAAGCTACAAGTTGAAACCTTTAGATTCCTTAATTCACCTTTATTAAGTCAAGAAAAACACAACTGCAATATAATATATAGACCAAGGGACCAAATATATCAATAGTATCAAGTAGGATATTTAAAGGTCTAAGTATCAATAGTTCCTGGAAGCATTTTTACAAGACATTTAAATAATAGGTTTTTTCTAATATGTATGTCATGCCTTCACACCAAACATAATCAAGTATCCAGAAGGACTAAAGCCTTATATCAAGAAGGGTAAAAATCCAATAATCAAGAGAACCAAGAACTATATTAAGTGTGGCTTTCTAGTTCGTGCTTAAAATGAACCTCTTCCATACTTAGGACAAACCAAAAATTCATAGTCAAGATGAAAATTGATCAGAACAAGAGGCATGCCAATAGTGACAAATTCAAAACAACAAGAAAGGCAAAGTCCACAAGGATGTCAAGTGATTGAGCAATCAGTAAAAATTAGCAAATTAAGCTAGTATCTTGCAAGTCTCAAAAGATATCAACACATCAATATAAAATGACAAGAATATAATTGAGATACCAAGATAACATTCAAATGTACCAGCAGGTAACAAGAGCACAAGAACAAATATTTACACAAACCTTAACCTTTTAGCACATAATGGCCCTACTGAATTCAAGTCATGGATAAACACGACATCAATTTCTTCAAGAAATTCCCTTAAGATTGTACATGAGTGTAAACACATCAATACTTAATTCAAATGCTCTTTAATATTCAATACTTTCAACAGGTAAATACTAACAAGATAGATACCAAAAGGGAGCCCCATTTGTGCAAATCACACCTTTCTAGGAAACTTGACTGCCTTGCATTGTAACTAGATTTTGAATTGGTAAATGAAACAATTAGACTTTTCAGTATACATGAAAGTTGTAGATATATGTATTGAGGTTGTAAACAACAAAGAATCACTGAAAAATACCTTTTGTACAAGAATTTATAATCAAAACAATAATAGGCACGCACAAAAGATTTTTAAGTCAAAAATCTAGACAGAACTTGTCCTAAATCGCATCCACTATTTTGAATCCATAACTACCAAATTAGGTCCCAACATAAACATAAGAGTTGTATATACATGTCTTGGGGTTGACAAGAACTGAGAGCCATCACAAAATACAATTCACACATCAAGATATGCTTAAAATACTAACAACAGTACATAAAGGGCTTCTCAAATAGAAAAATTGGCCAAAACTTTCACTGTGTTTCATCCACTTTTTCAGTACCATACAAGAAAATTCAGAATTTCACATAAACATAAAAGTTGTAGGTATGTGAATTAGATTTCCAAAATATATTTTCACACTAAAAATACTGTTATATACAATGAGAGATTCCACAATTACTAAACATTACATAGTTTCAAGACAAGATTTAGCCACTTACCAATAGGTAGGGAGTTTCTTAAGTTTTGCTCAAAGGAGTTGGTTGCTTTCGTGATTTTTTCCAAATATACAGTTATGAGGGAGTTTATATATAAGGTTTCTCTCACTCTTGGGATCGACTTACTATAGAGGGAATGATATACTATACTAAAAGTAAACTAAGAAGGATGCCAAAAAAAAGATGGTCGCCCAAACTTCTCGTTTCATTCCTTATTGTTCCTTACACCTTGATCTCTATTATTAAGGCTTGTGTAATATATACAATTTCATAAAATAAATTAAATTACTGTTAGACAAACCCCTACCTCTTTTCTTTTCTACGATTCAAGAAAATCAATTCCTCTAATGACACAAATTCAAGTCAGAGAGTTGTGAAGTAGGGGTTGATTTTATCTCAAGGGAATACCTTTTTGAAAGTAAATACATGATTTAAATAATGAGAGTATTACAGATAACACTCTTTTGGTGGTGATTTTTCTTTGGTGGATGATTAACACCAGAATTGTTTTTCTTAGCCATTATCATAATCAGGACCACGACTAGAGTCATGACCTTTTTCACGCCAAACATGGTTGACATACACCTCATTCATTTTAGAAAGTGATATAAATCTAGTAGGTTGATTCTAATGATTTTTTATTTATAAATTATTATTTTATTCAACCACGATAAGATAAGAAATCAGTTCATAATACTTCTTGAAACTTTTCTCTCGATACTGTCGTCATAACAACACATTCGAGGCATAAAAAGTGGAGAAAATATTTTCATCATATCAATATCTAATCATTTTTTCACATAGTTTTAATTGAGAAGTGATTCTAAACATAACAAAATTATACTCATGAATAGACTTAAAGTCTTGTAATCATATCGTGCTTTTGGATGTATGACCATCTTCAAGTGATCATATCTTTCTGTTAGATTTTTTTCACAAAACAAGTGAATCCTATACGGTGAGATATTCATATTTTTAAAATTTCATCAAGATGATGATACAAGAATATCATAACTTTAACATAGTTTTATTTTCATTCTTAATGGTGTCTCCAAGACCCATAGTATCCAACATTCATGAAGGGTAGTTCTTGCGCAAATAACGAAGGGCCACAAACTCAAGTTTAATAAAATTAGTCATATTAAAAAGAATGAAAATAAATAATACTTTGTTCTTCATACTTAACTTTCACTCTTTAAGATGATAGAGTCTCCTACTGATAACGTGTTATGAAAGTATAAAGTAAAAGAAAGAAGAAAGTTGGGAGAAGAGAGAAGGCTTTCTTATTCTTCTTGAAGAATATTCAGATGTATATTACAATAAAGGAAACCCTTTTTATTTATAGAGACAAAATTGACTTGGTCTCCAAGTAGGATTCGTAACTCTTAAAGGAATCTACAAAATAGACATTCACTATAATTTAAATATGTTTATAACACCAATCTATTAAATTTAGTTCAGAATTGTTGTTCAATTAGCTAATTAGTCGATCGATGCTAATTTCAATTAAATAGATCGGAGATATTTTTAATAGTTTTCCATTCTTATTATAAAATAAAAGCAATATAAATAACAAGATATAAACAAGAAAAGTGAAGCAAAAATAATCTCTTATTTTCTTTTTTCGAGTATTTCCTAAACCTGAATTGCAAAGCTTATTTATAGGCACAGAAGATAGATTAGGAGGTTGTGTGTAACACCTCCCAACATGACTCAAAAAGACCCTATGATGTATTTTTAGCATATCTTAAAATCTGTGCATTATTTCGCAAATCCAATTTTGTATTCTTTTTCAGGGGGCAAAATTATGTAGGAAAAGGACCACCTTCGAATTTTAGGTCACCCGTATCAGAAAATAATTTTATGATGAAATTGCACAAAATAGAAAGGTGCACAACAAAGGCGTGACACACCTTTGTCCCCCATAGTTCAAAAATTTTTTGAACTTCGTTTTAAGTCAAGAAAGTTAATTGGGACTTATCCCAACACCTTTATATATGTAAATACTCTAAAACTCTCTTATTTTTAGTCCTAAATCTCTCTCTAAACACCCTCAAATCCTCCCAAAATTTCTCTCTAAAAACCCTCCATCAAGTTCTTCCAATTTCTTGGTGATCAAGCTTCCTCCATTAAAGACAAAACTTCCAAAAGGATTTCTCAAAGTTCTTCAAGTCTTCTTCCTCTTCAACTTTCAAGGTTTAAAAGGTATACGAGTTTCTTCATTCATAGGTTCTTCCACCTATGGAGTCCCAAAACCTAACTTTCTAAATCCTCCAAGTTTCAAGGTTGATTTCTTATGTGTTCTTTCTAATTTTCCTATTAAGCATGAGTTATATCAAGATTATTCATCTATTGCATGAAATTGCATGAAATTGTATGAGTTGATTTTAAGGGTTTTCTATTATGAAGTTATTTTTATGATTATCAAAGTTATGAAAGTTATGATACCATGAGTTATTATAAGAATGATGATTTTATGAGATGAATTACATAATTCTATATCTAAAGTTCAAAGATGATATGTATGATTGAGGTGAGTTGTTTAAGAATGATTTAAATTGATAATTTTTCATTACAATGATGTATAGTCATCTTGAGTTACATGATTTAAAGTTTGCATTCATGAGCCCACCCAATTATCGTATCAAAATTTTCTAAGGGAGACATGATCTTCAAAGATGAGGGTTCAATTACAAAGTTATGAAAGCTTATGAAAGTTATGACGTTTTAATCCCTCTAATGAATGTTAAAGATGGTGAAAGAAAAATTATCACCAAAGGATAGATCCCTTGTGATAAGGACCATTCTCATATATTGCATCTCAAGTTAAGATGCACTACTCTTTATATATGATGATGAAGTTATGATTTTAAATTTATAAATGACTATGATTATGCATATATTTTTAAATGTATTCCATGGGGATAACTTAGCACCGAATGGGGCATTGTAGTGGGATTCGGTAAGGGAATCCTAGTAGAAACCCTTTGTCTTCTTAACTATGTGCTACCATAGGGGCCCTTGTAGGCTAAGCTAGGCTAGTGGATTTACATAAGCCAAGATGTTCATTAAAAATGCAATTGCGAAGTTTATGGAGTTCAACCTTGCCAAGTAAATTTCCCTTTACTCAATGGAAGGAGTGCATTGGCCTTTTTCCCAATGCAAGGAGTTTATTAGATTCCAAGTAGTAGCTTGTTTGGTCTTATATGTCGGTTATGGTCTTCTCCCATATAGTATGATGTTATGAAGTTATGTTTTATTTTTCATGCAAGTTTCCATTAAAGCATTCTCATACATGTCATATTGATCTCATATTCTATTGTATATGATTATGCATCTTGCTTATGAAGCTTAAATATATTTTTGTATTTCATCTCATATACTAGTATATTCCAAGTACTAACACATACTTTTTGCCTACAGGATCTAACCATGTAGGGATCAACACTCTTATTCATCCTCTTCCACGTTGTTAGTTTGGTTCGTGATGATCGTTGATTGTGGTGAGTCCTTCATTTTAGGGACAATATCCAATTTCTATCTTTCTTATGTTGAGACTTTATTTTATTTTACTTTGTACTTTGAAGGTGAGCCCCAGACTTGTCTTGGTCCCTGTCCTACTCATGTTTTAGAGGTGTTGTTGGATACTATGCTATGTACCTATTATGAGATGTTGAGCTTTATGGAGACTTATCCTTTAGTCCATATCCCCTATGTGATGTTATTTGATGATGTTGATGGAATGGAGTTGATCTTCCTATGTTCCTACTTCCCCATAGCTTGAGTCATACTTACCCTCCCCTTAGTCTTGCTTGCTATGCGATCATGCAAATCCCTTTTCCTTATTTATCCCATAGTGTGAGTCCAAAGCCCCTATTTTCCTTAGACTTATTTGTTGATGCTTGTTTTATATTCCACAACTAAAGATGTGCAAACGATATGTTAAGAGGCTTGTTTGGGTTACCCTTGAATTTTCCATTCCTTCTGTCGCACCTAGGCCCTAGGCTCGGGTCGTGCCAATGTGGAACTTAGGGTGGAGGACTAGAAGTTTAATGTTATAAGCATCATTATAAAAACGTTGAGGTTGACAATGTCTTTATTAATAATCGAACGAAAAGGGATCAAAATTTCTCCTGAACTATGCAAAATAGATCACTTATACCCTTTGTTACATTTTGAGATTAAAAATGTCCCTGCCGTTATCACAAGAGCCCACAAATATCATCAAGAGTTACACTCCAAATTTTTAGTGATGTGAAAAGCCACATGGGACTAATTCCTCCACCTTAACATTGCCAACTAGGATACTACAAAAAATTGGACTTAGTCGCCACAAAACCTCAAAATATTGCCACTAAAAGTTTTCATTAATTTTTACCTAGCAATGGACACTGATTTTTAGTGGCAACTAATTTTTCAACCAAAATATCATGGTAATTAATATTTGATTTACGATTTAATTTTTTAAAATCAATATTAAAAGCATCAAATATTATTACAAAAATATTAAATTTACTTTTTAACTCGAATTTCTTACTACACAATGTATTATTCATAATGATATTGGATGCTCTTGATATTTTAGAAAATTAGATTGTAACTGAAAATTAATTATTATTTTTTGTTTAAAAAATAGGTTTTAGTGGCAAAGTCACCGCTAATAGTGTAATTTTTTTTATAGTGAATCTTAGTTGGCAATGCTTAGGTGGAGGTATCACTCCCACATGGCTTGCCCCATCACTAAAAACTTGAGGAATTAACTCTTGAGAGTATTTATGATCTCTTGGGATAACGACAGGTGCATTTTTTATTCTAAAATATAACAACGGGTATAAGTGGTCTATTTTGTATAGTTCAGGAGAAATTTTGGCCCTTTTCGATAATCAAATACATAAAAGTATGTACAAGATAAGTAAAAAATAGATCAGAACAGACTAAAACATCATAATTGAAAGAACACTTAAAATTAATATTTGAAAGAACCTAATTTATAGAAATTAATTAATGGTGGAAAATGAGGGGAATGAGTCAAATTTGGGCAGTTTAAAAATGGATCAACATAAAATGAGTAAAAAGTCAAATCTTACCATAATTTATATAGGTAAAAATGAGTTGAGTAATAAATTAGTATAGTAAAACACACATTGACTCTTATTTATTCATATTTGTCACAATCCAATTTCTCGAGTCATGATGATACCTACCATAACCCATCGACAGGTAAGTCAGCTCATAACTCAAAAACTATTAGTAATGTATGTGAGGGCAGAATCTAACCAAGAGTTAACATATAATAAGATTGACAGACAAAGAAGCAGAAAACAACAAAATTGGGATATATACAACCAAAAAGGATCCCTCCCATAACCTAGAAGTCACAAGTACAGAGCTGCTAGGAAAATAGATACAAACCCCAAAAGTGGGCCAGAAATACCTAAATACATAAAGCTAGTATAAAAAATATAAAAGACGGGCCATAAATATAGAAGGAGATATCGTAATGATCCAAACGTGTAGTACTCACCCTAGTTTCCGAAGATGGATGTTTCAAGCTGGACTAGAATCACCGCCCATGGCTAGTGCTCGGACCTGCATCACAAAGTAGATACACAGTATAATATGAGTACCAGATAAGAAAAGATACCCAGTACGAATCATAGGCCAAATGAGTAAGAATAGTAAATACATAGGAAATACTAGAATAAACCATAGAAAAAAATCGAATACAAGAATAGTACAAGTATGTTCGCGGGTGTAAGACAAACATGTCATAACCCAAATTCAGGGCCTAGTCATGACACGACAAATGTGAAACTCAAAGGTTTCCCATCCAAACAACTTGTTCATATCATAAGCATACATAAGATAAATAAGAAATAAAGAGAGGGTAAACATTGGAAACATAAGAATCCATAGTCTCCCATTAAAGGGAGTTATATCAATTCGTCCATACATGCCTTTACATCATCATAACATATTTTCATGCTTGAAATCATATTCATGAAGATCATGGCTTTATCATAGAAAATTAGGTCAAGGCATGGGTCCATAGAAACTTAAAGTTAAAATCATGGAATTAGATGAAAATCATATGGAGTCAATGCAATTGAAATCAAATAGAATCATTAGAAAAAAAATTCATATCAATTCAACAAGCCCTCATCATCATGTACTTGAAATTAACTTAAATATCATAAAATTAATGTAATTCATCATAATTCATACATAATTAGGTAAATTAATCACATAATAATTATAGTCCAAGCTTTTGGAATCAAATCATGAAAACCCTTAACAATCTATACTTGAACTTGAAGAAAAAAGAGTTTGGAGATTGGGCTCCATGGGTGAATCTAATCGATGAATGAATCCCTACATACCTCAAGTGAGAAGCTATAGAAATTGAGGTGAAAAGACCTTGAAAACCCTTGACCCAAGCTTGAATCCCTAAGCTTTAATAGAGTCCTTACTAGAGGGAGAAAACTTAGAATTTTGAGAGTGGATTTGAGAGTGAATAAGTTGAATGAGATTAAGAATAGGTTTTAATGAATCTGAGGTGGTTAAATTGGTTACACTGGTCAAAACAACATAGTTTAGGAGTCAAATAGATCAAGAATGACAAAAAAGGCCCTTTATTAACTTTCTATCGGACTCATCCATGAGGGGCATCTACGAGTCGTAGAATGAACTACAACTCGTAAAACACATGTTTCATCCTGTTGAAAATTATGTTTTGATAATAGTCTTTGAACCTCTATCTACGAGATCACGTTTACGACTCATACTTTTATATGCCATACTTGGCCTTCGTAGTTCTTTTCCAGACTTGGAAAATAATTCATCTCATGGATCCATACTACAACCCATATTACAGATCATAAAATGGACTACGGTATGTAGGATCCCATAGTACTTTGCATGGCCCAGAAAGTTGGCTATTGAAATTTGTACCTTCGAATCACGAGCACTCAGTACGGTCCATAGTTTCTTTTACCAACCATAGATCCTGTTTGTATAAGCATTCCAGACTTAGAAAATTTTCCACCCCCTAGGGTCTAATCTACAACACCTCTCTACGACCTGTGGAGCAAACCATGAGCCATAGATGGGTTCATGCATTCAGTCCAGCTTCAACATTCTTCTACAACCTTTCCACTTTCAATATGTGGGGTGTTACAGTATCTCTCCCTTGGGGTTATTAGTCCTCAAATAAGATAAAAGTAAGCTTGAGTAGAGTAGAAACATAACTAACAACCCAACATGGATGCAAAAATGCAAGTTAAACATCAATTTCATGAAATCTCAAACTTGTGCATCAAATATCATGTGAAAATAGTCTTATGATCATGGATGCATACAATATGACTATGAAAAACACATTCGTGAGAATTTGGAGGAATAGTTCAAATTTGGGTACCTTAGGCTTGAATAGAAGGAAAGAGGTAAGGATATAATTTTATCATGTCTATCTCCTCCTCCCAAGTAGCCTCTCAATTTTTCGGTTCCTCCATAACACTTTGATAGATGCAACCTCTTTATTTCTCAATCTCTTTACTTGTCGGTCCAAAATCTCAATTGGTACTTCTTCATAAGTCAAACTCTCCTCAGTACTCACATCTTTCAATGGTACAATATAATTTGGATACCCAAGAATTTCGTCAACATTGATACATGAAACACTAGATAAACCATAGCTAACTCCATTGACAAATCTAGTTCATAGGCCGCCTTTCCAATTCATTTTAAGATCTTGTAAGGTCCCATATATCTAGGACTTAATTTTTCCTTTTTATCAAAATGCATTACACCTTTCATAGGTGAAGCCTTAAACTAGGCCCAATCACTTTCCTTAAACTCAAGGTCCCTCCTCCTAACATTTAAATATGACTTTTGATGACTTTGAGCAACCTTCAACCTTTCTCTTATGATCCTCACCTTTTCCATGGCACCAAGAACCACATATGGTCCAATCAAGGACATCTCCTTAACTTTAAACCATCCCACCGAGGAACTGTACCATCTACCATACAAAGATTCAAATAGTGCTATCTTAATACTCGAGGGAAAACTATTATTGTAAGCAAATTTTATAAGAGGTTGATGATCATCTCAACTGGCTTTAAAATCAATCAGACATGCCCTCAACATATATTCTAATATTTTTATTATTCTTTTGGCTTGCCCATTGATTTGAGGATGAAATATGACACTTAAATTCACTTTTGTACCAAGTTCCTTTTGAAATGACTTCCAAAAATTAGAAGTGAATAGACAATGGAGCTCCATGAAATCTCACCAACTCTTGAATATAAACCTCAGTATAATTTTTGGTACCATAAGAAGTTTTTACCAGTAAGAATTGGGATGATTTTTCATTCTATCAACAAACACTCATATTGAATTAAATTGTTTCCGAGTCATTGGAAAACCCACAATGAAGTCCATATTCACTTTCTCCTATTTTCAAATAAGAATATCAATATCTTGGGCTAAACCACCTGGTGTTTGGTGTTCAACTTTCACTTGTTGGAAATTTGCACACCTTGCTACACACCTTGCTATATCTTTCTTCATTCCAATTTGACGAGTATATAATTTACACTCATTTATTGCTCCTTTCTTATGATTTTATGTTGTTAATTTAATTATTAGAGGCTAATTATGTTTTGAATGATGTGGGTTTCAGGTACAGATGCTTTAGAATGAGTTTTGCTGGGAAGAATGGAGATTGGAACTTAATTGAAGAAAATAGGAACTGAAATTGCACAGAAGTGTAAACATATTGTTCTCTGCGAACGTAGAACACTGGAATACTATGAAGGACGAACACGCTGAGTCCAGGTGAATAGGGGGAGTAGAAGGGAAATATTCTCCGTGAATGCGGATAACTTGGGCACGAACACAGAGTGTTAACATAATTTGACCTCTGGGAACGCAAAGTACTAATGTGACTAGCATCAGGGCAATTGCAGAATTTCACTATTTTAGTCCCAAATTAGATATACACGCACTCCCAACCTTAGTTCGAGAGAATATACATGAAAATTTGTTCATACAAATTTGGAGAGAAGAAACACACCTCAGATTAGATTTTGAGTTTTTGGGTTAGAATTTAGAGCAAGATTTCTACAATTGCTTGAGTGGATTAAAGAGTGTGGGCTTTCATTGTAAATATTTTCACTTACTCTTTCTTTCCTTGTTCTTAATTGCATAAATTATAAATTTAATGAAGTTTGGATGGTCATTTGTTTATGGGTATTGATTGAATCTCTTGCTTTCATGCTTAGTTGATTATATTCTTGCAAATCAAGTGGGTTTCTCCCTAAATTACTTTGATTGGATTAAATTGATTTATGGGTTCATGCTTACCTTTATGTTTAACTTATGATTTGAGGTTGCGAACTTGAATCTAGCTTAGATCTTCAATTATTTCATAAAAATGTGTAGTTGAAGTGGAAGATTTGTATGATGGTCATGGGTTTATGTGTTGAATGCCATAAATGGGTTCAACGGCTAAGGTTTTAGGAGTTTTGCTTATGAGTTGCTAAAGCCAGATGTGTCTTTGAGTGATTCATGTATTGAGCTATAATAAGCTCATACGAAACACCATCGTGCTTTTACCAAAGACAATGGTTACAAGCAATCTAGCCTACCCATAAAGTTTATTTGATACTAAGTGTGATGGATCGATTGAGATTTGATTGATTCCCATATTCCCTATCCTTTCTCTTTTGCTTGATTGATCCTTGCCTCGTTTCTCTTGTTAGGAGTAGTTTTAGCTTAGTCTCCCCCCAGTTTATTAATAATTGTGGTGTTCACTTGTTGGATTGAAACTAGTAGCTCATAGTCCTTGATTGATTCAATTGCCCTTATATCGTTCCTTGTGGAATTTGACCCCTACTCTTTTGTTGGGTTAATATGCTGATAATGATCATCCTTGTTTCCATTTGAGTAGTAGGTTTGAACATAATAAAAAATGGTGCCGTTATCGGGGAACAATTAATGAATTGAGTTGATTTAGGATTTGTAGTCTACTATTTTTTATTTGATTTGTGAATACATGTTTTTGTTCTTCTTGTATTTGTTTTATGGCTAATTGTGATAAATTCTCGCTTGATGGATATGAGTCTTTTCTCTATCTTCTTCAAAGTGGAGGACTTCATATTGATCAAAATATTGTTAATATTGTGGGTGTTGTAAGTCAAAGTTGGCTCATGGACTTGTTTCTAACACTTGTCAATGAAGTGGCCCGAAGGAACCAATTGCTCAACATGAGAGATGAATCCAAACAATTGCTTATTGCTAGATGTTATGAATTGGCCAAGTTTGAAATTGGGGTTACAAGATTGAAGACCAACATGAGACGAAGCAATAAAGTATGTAAGGCTCCTTGTCTAATCATCAACAACAATGAGTTGGAGTCTAAAACATATAGGCTAGTGATAAATGTTGAAGAGATTTTGGGCGTGTGCGTGCACTCAAGGACAATAATCATCCGAGAGGACGAAATTAGGGAAATGATACTAAAGTTGCAAGAAAAAGACATGAAAATCATCGATAGTAACTTTAGTTCATTTGAAGTTGAGAGTGTCGTTTGCTTAAATGCCGAGAATTTTGAAATTCGATGTGAAAGAGGCCTCCGATACTCTTATTTCTACCCAACGAGCCTAAAATAAGAATTGATGTCAAGTTGGATAGGAAATTCAAGTCCTCAAAGTGGAGAGACCGAAGAAAAATATTGACGGTCTCTAATTTCCCCCATGATATTAACCAAAAATTGGATTTGAAATTGGGGAGAACATTCATCACCTCAAAATGGAAATACAAAAAGGGTGGTGAATCAATTTTGTACAAATTTTAATTCCTTAGTTTAATTTTATGCATTTTAAATTTTAAGTGTAGCTTCTCAATTTTAATTTTTAATATTGGCTAACCCTCACAATTTTTAAGTCTTTGGTAGTGGTTTGCATAGGTATGGAGGCATATGATTGAATGGAGTTGAAGATTTGGGTGGAAACACCATAAAAAATTGCAAAAGGATAAGTCTGGGCCATTTTGACCACACTTTTTGGCCCAGGCGTTGCCCATTTCCAAAGGGCGGACTGCTAAAGTAGGCCCGAGACTGTCCAAAGTTGTAGAAACTACCCCAGGTCTGACACCCCACTTAAATTCCGCCAATGCAAAAGTAAACTTTGTTAACTCTCCACGGATGCACCCTTATGTCCACAAGCACAGAGCATGAGGAGAACTTAATGAGGTGCGAACACGCCTAGATGTATGCAAAGACAGAGCTCTGATAGGATGTAGTAAGTGAAAAGATAAGTCCTTTGTGACTTTGTCTCACATTTTTAGAAAAGGAGCAATATTGAGAGAACAGTAAGGGCAGATTAAGGTAAATAATTAGTCAGATTTTTTGCTCTGCAAGATCCTTCAAGAAAATCTCCAATTCCTTCTCCTTCATCTTTTTTTGTTAAAAATTCAAAGGTGTGTCCAACCTACTTCTTCTCTATTCTTGTTCATCAATGGCGACCTTGTGCAACCATGAAATTCTTGATGAAATAGTGATGCTAAATGCTTTATTTATCCTACCATGATGCTTAAACTGTGAATTCTTGATTGCCTACTTCAGTGTTAGTTTCTTGGCTTGAAAATTTTGAACTATGGTGTCTCATCTCTAGGTTTTTAGGAGTTAATTCTTGTGCTTAAATGTTGAAAAAAATGATATGAATTGTGGTGCCAAATTGTTGAGTGTTGCTTGGATAGTGATTGTATGTTGTTGGGGGAAGATTTGCGAGTAATATTCTTGTCAAAATGAAACTATAAATGTGTGCCTATCATGTATTTGACAAAATGCCTCTAAATTTTTAGATTTTTTTTCTCGTAACATTTTGATCTCTGCAAACGCGAACACTGTGCCGCGATCATAGAGTTATTGGAAATACTTGCTCTTCGTGATACGGAGATTGAATTTCTTTGAACTCCGCGAAATGCTTGTTTGGCCGCGAACGCGGAGTATAAACTATTACTATTCAAAAATAACAACTTCACACCATTTGATCCGGACCTCTGTCCATTGATTTCTTTAGCGTAACTACTTCCAAATACATTGTTTAAAATGTCTATAAGATGTTTTTGTCATGTTATCTTTGATTGTAGGTCCAATTGGTGATAACATAAAACCTCGGAAGACACTTCGTGATGCCAAAATCCTCCTGGAGGTAGGTGAAGATGAATACTTTGATCAAAGCAAATTCCTATCAACCCAGTGTACCCGAAAGTACGATGAGTACTTGGGACGAACAATTATTCTAGAAAAAGGCATTTTCTTGGATAAAGTAGAGGAAAAGATGTCAGAGTTCTTTGGTCGGCTCCAGACTTCAGGTTGGTTATGCTTTCAAGAAGAGTCTATCAAGGCCAACCACACCATAGTATCCAAGTTCTATGCTAATGCCTTGGAGACTAACTTTAGAAAGCTAGTGAGTACCATAGTCTGAGGAGTGAGAGTTGATTTCAGCCCGACCACTGTCAATGCTATCTATGGCCTGCCAGATGCTGATAATAAGGTATATAGAGAGAGATTCCAACTCTTGGGCACTCCGTAGTTAGTGGATAAGTTGCACGATGAAGTTCCTCCGGAATCGTTTACTTCGCACCGAGGAGTTGGTTTACATGAGTTCACGGTGGAAGCCAAGTGTTTCCTTTCCATTATATGTTCTCGATTCATTCCCTCTATACATGATACAGAGGTGACTCTTGACCGTGCACTTGTTGTAGCTTCTATTTTGGATGGTCTTCAGGTTAATATTAGAAGTTGACAGTGGACCAGATTGCTGAGGTGTCCCAAGGGACGACCAAGCGCTTGGTATACTCCTCATTGATTGCCAGACTGTGCTATGAGGCAGGGGTTTTTGTCCGACACAATGATGAAGAGAAGAAGACGACCAAAGATATACATCTACTGAAGAAGAGAGGTAGCCCAGTGGGATATGAGAAGAGGAGGATTGATGTGCTAGATCAATCTTTTGGGAAATTCACAGAGCCAGGATCAGAGGCTGGAGGATCTTCTACATGAGCTGCAGGTTATTCAGGTTCTATAGGACCACTTTCGTTTGGTCCTCTCACCGTGAGATACTTATCCTCCCAGATTTATGGGATGGATGAGCAAATTAGGTAACTTGTTATAGGCCTTCCTCCAGGCCCACCAGGAGCTACATTGGATGACCAACCTTCACTTGAATCAGTTGCTGCCAATCAGAGATCTATGAGTGATTAGCTCGAGCACATGATTCAGAGACAAGGATAGATAGAGAGGCGACAAGGAAAGTTTAGAAAACATGAGAAGAAGAAGAGCAAATTCCTTAGCAAGATGATGGGCAAGTTAAGGTAGCTACGTGGGTCTAGTTCATCAGATCCTGATGATGAGTTGACCTTCTGTAGGAACTCTCATGAGAGTATGCCATTTCTGTATAATCTAGGCTTAAGTAATACTTGTTAAAATATTAAGAGTTTAATACGTGACATATTAATCATAATTGAATAATGAATTCAAGATAGTTACAGGTATAAGATTTTATCCTAATGGTAGTTCAGTTCATTTGATTTCAGGTTCCAGTTTATGGCATAAGTACCTTTCAAAATAATTTAAACCAATATCTTACGAGATTTTTGTACATTATCCATACTTCTACAGTACATGCTATAAATTATTACCATGTTAAAATACCAAGACATAAGACTTATTAGCTTCTGATTCATACAATCGCCTCAAAATAATTGATAATTTAATATAAAAGCAAGCTCGCTAGCTCTAAACTAACTAAACAAGCCAAAATATTAAATTACAAACCACAGTTTCATAATTTTACACTAGCTTTCCAAATATACATATACATATACATACACATATGCAACAGGAGAATCATGTACATGTCTCAAAATTACTATGATATATATACGATCATCCCTGCTTCCATTTGAGTAGTCAGTTTGAATGTCATCATATTTCACGAATACACTTTTCTTAAATATCTATATATTTTGGTGGATTCTGGATGAATAAATACTGTGAATTATGAGCCTCATAAAGTATCATTTACCTTAATCCATTAACATTAGGGGCACACAACCGTCCTTCATAACGAAGCACTCCATCTCCCTTTTATTAGAAAACTTTAATCTTCTTATCAACCACCAACCTCTTCAATTCAACCAAAGTAGGATCCATGTCTTATTTTTCTTTAACCTCTACTATTAAAGATGATTCCACCTTATTTTTCATAAGAACACTACCATTTATTGAATCATTCATCCAAAATCCGAATGAGCCAAATGGTGCACTTCTTTAACCAACTCTTTCTTTCCATTCTCAACATGTGCTATGCTTCTCATTGATACTCTACTAAGTGCATCGGCCACCACAATTGCCTTGTTGGGGTGATACATCACACTCATATCATAGTCCTTTAGGAGTTCCAACCACCTCCTTTGTCTTAGGTTCAAATCCCATTGGTTAAACACACATTGCAAACTCTTGTGGTTGGTGAATATATCAACATGCACCCCATATAGATAATATCGTCAAATCTTTAATGCTAATACAATAGCCGCTAACTCAAGATCATGAGTCAGATGGTTCCTTTCATGCACCTTCAATTGCCTTGAGGCATAGGCAATGACCCTTATATGTTGCATAAAACACATCCCAAGCCTACATATGAGGTATCACAAAAAACAACAAAACCATCCAAACCTTCAGGCAATGTCAAAATATGGCTAAAGTAAGAAGACCCTTCAACATTTAAAATCTTTTCTCACATTCATTAGACCATTGAAATTTAACATTCTTTTGGGTCAACTTAGTCAAAGGAGAGGCAATAGAAGAAAACCCTTTAACAAATCTTCTATAATATCTGGCCAAATCCAAAAATCTCCTAATATCAAAAGGAAATGATGGTCTAGGCCAATTCTTCTCTGTCTCCATTTTCTTTGTATAAAATTTAATACCATCACCTGAAAAAATGTGGGAAAGTGTCACGACCCGGATGGGGGCCTAGATGTTACATGATGAAGGAGAACCTAAAAGTCCTCGATCAAGCCATCATAACATCAGTACTCACATCATTAGTTCGGAAGCGCGGAAAATAAACACGTAACACATAATTCTAGGGGAAACGGGGCTTTGGACTCAAGCTATAGGGATGTTTCCGGGAATGGGATGAGCATGAATCACATAGCACATAGCAAGTATTTCTAAGGGGCGGGTAAGGAGGACTCAAGCTATGGGGGCATACCGGGTTAGGGGACTTTCCACATAAGTACATTCCCAACATTCACAATGCCATAAACATATCATAAGCATAATCGAAACATCATTTCCATAAACTGATCCCAATAGTCATAATATACTAATAAAACATAATACAACGTGCAAGAGTTTAGTGTGTACAACATAACCTCTACATAAAAAAGTGGGGCCTCGACATAGTTTGTGGCTCACCCTCAATACATGAAAATAAGAAAGTAAACAAATACAAGGAAGGTAGAAGGTGGCTATTGCCCTTGAACAAAAAGGCTCACCACAAGCTAGTAATTCCAAGGATGCCACTGTTGACACCCAATTTTGACCGACCTAAACCCTTTTTAGATCGTCATTTAGTTAAAATAGGTATTAAAAAAAACTTTTAAAATATACGAGTTTATTTCAAATTTTTATCCTATAATTATGTATTTTAAATACTTTCAAAAAATAAAATAAATAATAAATATATTTCGTCTTTATCATAAGTTTTTACTATCATCTACTATTATTATTATTATTATTACTTTATTATAATTATTTTTAACAGCAAATATTTTTTAATATTATTATTATTATGTCAACCTCACATTTTCTAAATATTATATGTATATTTTTTTATATTATTTTGCACTCTAAAATAAACATACATTTAATGCTTTACGTAATAGTTTTAAATATATATAACGTATTTTTTTTACATAACGATTATTATTAAAATATTATGTATTTCTAAATAGTATAATTAATTAGATGACGGTCTATTCAATTTCATCCCAATTTATTCAATTCGTAACCTTTTGTAACAATTTCATTTCAATTCTACTCAATTTCCTTGAAATTCATTTCAATTCTAGCCAATTCTTGTTCAATCTCTTACAATCCTAGCCTAAATTGAGTCAATTTATGGCTCAATTTTTAAATTTCAACCCAATTTCATCCAATTTGAACCCGGGTTGACCCATTTTGACCCAAAATTCGCCCCATATTTGTAAAATTAATCTCATCCATCCATTTGTTTTAATCTGACGACCCATATTATTTTAATTTTTATTTCCTTTTTCAATTTTATAACCCCAAACCCTAACATTTGACCCCATTATCCCTTACCCTCTCTCTCTCCTCAAACTCTCTCTAGCCCCTCTCCCTCTCCACCTCTCTGCCTCGCCGCCCCCTCTCTCTCCTCGCCCCATCACCGGAAAAAGAGCAGCGGCGCCGCCCCTCATCTCCCCTCTTCGTCTTCTCCCTCTTCTCTCATCTCTTCTCCCCTTTTCGTCTCCCCCACCAAGAGAAACCACCCCTAGCCACCATCGCAAACCCTCATCGTCCCCTTTTGCCCCTCTCTCTCCTCGCCCCGTCACCGGAAAAAGTGTTGCCTTTCCGCTGCACCACCATACAAACTGCCAGTGCCACCGTCGCCTCGCCCTCCTCTTCCCCGTCGTCAATCGCCACTAGCCGCCGCCCTTTCACTCCCCCACAAGTCGTCTTTTCCCCTCTCCTCTCCGCAACACCATGTATCCTGTCACTGTCGTCGTCTCCATCTCCAACCGCCAACAGCCGCTGCAAAACCCGCCACCACCAGCCTCATCGCAGCCGCCGCCAAACGACCCTCTGTCCTCTCACCCAGCGAAAACCGGCGACCCCTTATCTCCTCCCTTCGCTGTCGGGAGAACCAACAATGAACTCCGCCAGAAACTACCACCAAACACTGGTAAATTCTTTCCTAATTTTCTCTAGTATGCTTGTGTGGTTATCGTTGATGTTTGTCCCAAACCAAGTGCGATTCACTTTTAAAAAGTTGTTAGATTTATTTTTTAATGTTTAGCTTTGTCAGGTTGGGTTAAAATCTCGACCTAATTATCGATATGTTGAGATGGTTTCAATTCACAGTAGGTATACTAATTCTGTCCATCTTGTGAAGTTGAAATAAATCATAATATTATGTTTTTCCATTTTCGGATATGCTTCTGCTATGTGATATGTTCTGCGATAATATTCTTGTACTTCCTACATATGGTAAAAAATAGTATGATGATCGGGTATTTTCCTTTCTTTCTCAATCAATTTAATTGTTACTTCGATTGTACAATTTAATTGTTACTTTGATTGTACTGTGAGCTGATTTATTTCATGATTAGTGCAACGAAATTGAAGGAAAATTGAAGCATTGACTTGTACCCTGGCCTTCCTTGGATTTTTCTTTCCATT
>JBCEWC010003250.1:0-30995 GCA_038996855.1 Solanum aculeatissimum
AAGCTTAAATTCATAATTTAAAGAGGAGGGTTCTTGGGTCTTCATGGATGAAAGGTAATCCATGAATCAAACCCACACTTAGAGATTAGCCAAGAGAATTGAATGAATTTGCAAGGAAGATGATTTTTCCCAAATTTCTTTATGCTTTCATCAATGGAGGTCAAGAGGATTGAGAGAATTTATGTGAGGATTGAAGAGTGTTAGAATGAACAAAAGGAGATTAGTGTTTGATTTAGGGGTGTTAGGAGACCTTATAAAGGCTAAAAGGGGCATAGGATTAGGCTAAATTATGAATTAACCATTAATAAAACGTATAGAATTTACAGAAAATAGGGCCTCACGGAGGACACCCAGTGGCCATGTACTAGCTCACGGGTCATGGTCCTGAACCCAACCCTGCACATTGGCAACTCTCTGGACCAACCCACGGGACCCTTCACGGACTGTGAAGGCTCACACGGACCGTGAAGTGGTCTGTGGGTCACGCTTGGTTTATGGCTTGACCCCCAACACCTACGAACACACTAGACCAACCCACAGAAGCTACCATGTACCGTGGACCACCAAACAGCCCGTGATCCCACACTTAGACCCCAATCCGGAACCCTTTTCCAGTATACTTCCAATTACGGGAAGTCTCATTGCAAATGCCATAACTTTGACATTCAGACTTCGAATTGAGTGAAACCAATTGCATTGCGAAGATGAATCAAAGAGCTTAGATTTGATATATAATATCCTATACAGTTCATCTTGTACCAAAAGATATGATCTCTTAACGTCAGTGATGCCTAAACGGTCTTACAACCTTCCACCAAAATAATTCCCTTGAATTCGGCCACTTAAATACAACCCATGGCTACCAAAATTCAACCATGAAAAGTTCAACACTAACCTTGACCAACCATTATGATATTCAAAATATTTTGGGTCATGTATGGAACTATTTCTTTGTAACAAAATGTTACACCTTTCAAAACTCTTAACCACGAGGAGGTGACAAGAAGATATGAGATACTGTGATTGTGATTGAGGTATATGGCCTGCAAGGACTGCATGGGTCCCTATAGTCTATGGAGCATTAGCTCAACGGGGGTATATATAATAGGTTGTGTGACAGTCATGACTCCACCTTAGATTGCATACGTTGCATCATCATTATTATCATTGCACTATTGTATTTGAGTGAAATATTGTATCATGATCTGTGCTTACTTATTTTTGTACCATATGATGTATATGTATATATATATTGGTAACACTTTGCCGGACTGATTTTTTTAATGCAGGTGAAAACCTTCCTAGTTTATTTCACAATTTATTCAATTTTTAATACCATACAGTTAAACCTATTGGGTACATATTATTTGTGCTCACCTTTACTTCTGTATCCCCTTTGGATGTAGATTTTAGCCAGGATTACCCTCGTGGTAGCTCACCCCTACTTGATTTTATCATTACTTTGTAATCTTTACTTTATTTTAGAGACTGTGTGATTTGTACTATTTCACTCATTGTATTAGATGCTCTTTATACTCGTGACATCAGATTTTGGGATTATAATTTATTGTGTTCCATTGATTGCTTTTTGACTTGGTTTCTCTCTTGGGAGTCTAGTGTGGATTTACTTTTTGCCTTACACATCAGGTTGGGTGATTTGAGATGTGTGCCAATATGACCTCAAATTCTAGGTCGTGACAAGTTGGTATCAGAACTGTAGGTTCACTGATCTCATGAGTTAAAGAGCAGGGCTTCTAGTAGAGTCTCACACACCAGTACGTAGACATATGTATCTATCTTCGGGAGGCTACAAGATACCTATTAGGGAAAAATACTTCTTTCATTGATTCCTTTTGTGCAATTTCTTCATACTAAGTGTAATAAAATTTTAATCTATTCGTTTTGTGTAAAAGGTAATAGTTGAGCCCAGGAGGGCAGCTCTAAATTAAGAATAATTTAGTGAGGCCCCACCCGAGCTTGAATATGAGTATGAAAATGAGTTTAAGCAAAGAAGCTCTGGGAGGTTTGTTAGATTATCATCTCTCAAATTTGATGGTATAGTGGAGGATGGAGCACATCGCTTTTGATTGGGTGCCAGGATCAATTTTTTGACTTAAGTATTTTAGAGGCTCAGAGGGTGGCCTGTATTTCAAATCAGTTTGCGGGTATGATTGAGAAGTGGTGGAGGTCAATCCTTGCTCGTGTACCAATTGGTGCTCCTATGGTGAGATGGGGTCGATACATTGAGATATTCCTTGAGAGGTTTGTAGTTCATAGTTTTCATGATCAATTCAAGGATGAGGTTGATAGGTTAAGGTGCAATTCTATGTCAGTATCAGAGTATGAGGTTCATTTTCGTGAATTATCACGTATGTTATGCTAAGCAGTCCTACTGCATGTGAGTGGGTCTGTCAGTTGGTGAGAGGATTAACTGGGTACCTTTAGGAGGTTATGACCTTGCTTATGGATTAGATAGTTTGTTTCATAGTAGTGTTGATCATGCTAGGATGATTGAGGGTAACAAAAATGCTAGGTAGAGTGGTGCTAGGAGGTTCTATCGTCAGGTTCAATTTGGTGGTCATCTGCATAGAGGTAGAGAGTATCTAGGTTTGGGCACCTAGGGTTATCAAAGTAGGCTAACATTTGCAGCTGTTTAGAGACAGAAGGTATTGGTGGATCTGGATCTAACCATACTAGCCATGGAAGTTGTCGAGGTTAGGCAAAATGTGTTGGCACTTTGGACTATCTCTATGGAGTTTTGGTTCCTAAGACTTCTTAGCCTAGATCGAGGATGGTGTGGAGATAATTAAGATCAGAATTTCTACCACGGATCCATAAAGTGGGTATATACCAGGAAGGGTTATGCTATGATTACTATGGCGGTATATGAGTTAGCTTGGTTAGGGTTATGGATCGTGTAGCTGTTGTTATCGATTCATTTGCAAAATGCTACCTATTATTTTGTTATAGGTGAGGCTAATTTGGTAAACTAGTGCAGTTATTAAATGGAGGAAAAGGTGTGGAGTATTTGGATATGAATCTTCTCGGTGGGTATGATGAGTTATAGTGGTGGATCCAGTGGCGAAAGGGTGTACATTGTTTTGTTAGAGGTGAGGCAAATTTGGTAAAATAGTGTAGTTATTAGATGGAGAAAAAGGTGTGGACTATTTGGATATGAATCTTCTCAGTGGGTATGATGAGTTCTAATGGTGGATTTAGTGGGCCTCTTGATGTGGTATTGGTAATATATGAGAATAGAGACATCAATTGCCAAGTGCAAATACTAACTACTAAAGGGTCATTAGTTGTTCTGCCTACCCAGGTATTGAGGTTCGATCCTGCAGTCACATTGGAGAGCTCAATTGGTGGTTGTTACTACAAACGCTTGAAATAAGCAATTGTTATAAGTGTTTGTCATAAAAAAGATTATAGCGATAGATCTTGGTATGGTATCCTTGTGTTTGAGTGTGAACCTTCTTTCAGAGGTCTGTTTGGGGACTAATAATTTTGTTATAAGCTAGAATGAATAGATTTCCATCGAAGTAACAAGCTTAAGTACCAAGAAGTTTTCTAGAGATTTCTTACGTAAAGGTAATTCAGAATGTGTGCATGTAGGACTTGGTGAATTCTTTTAACTTGTCTGGTATATCTTGGATTTGAAGTATCATATCAATTATTATAAGATTAGTTTAGTAGGGTGATGTGACCTTGTTTATATTATTCAGGTTATAGTAGTCTGATCATGGGAGTGTCGATAGATTAAAAATTATTGGGTAAGATTTAAGAAGAAAATCTACAAGTGTTTAGATCAAGTAAGAGAATATTATTGTGATTTTGAGTTTGGTAATCGATACAACTTGAATATATAATGAAGGGTATGGTGAGATCAATGAAAAATAGGTTGATGATGAAACTAATATATGCAAATTCCAAGAATTTTCAAGGTGTGGGTTAATGTTGGTCGAAAAATAGATTGATTTACAGTGTGCCAACTAGAATTCAGGTTTTAATCGTGAGTCTATATTCATGGTAATAGGATTTATCAAGGTATGGATTAGTCTGATAATGAGGATGATTCACCTTATGGATTATTGAGCATTTGGAAGAGACTTGTGCTTGGGAATTGATTAGAGGTGTATTATTGATGATGGCGAAGAAGCTTAGTGAAATGTTCATTTAAAGAGTGAGGTTAAGAGGAAAATAATTTATCCCCAAGTTTTGGACAAGGAAGGACAACAATCATGAGGCGCAGAAAAAGGACAAGAAAGATGGGCATCAAATGGTTAAGACATTAGGGTCGAATTATGAGTATGGGTTTTTGCCTTAAGCTTAGATGTGGTAGTGCAACGTGGGCGAATCCAACATGAATTTATGAGAGGTTATCAACTACTCTTCTATACATTAGTATCGAGTTGGGTGACAAGTAGTGACACATAAGGAATTTTGCATTTTAAGTTGGCTTGGATTATTCAATCTGGATAAGTGACTTATGGGAGCACCACTGAAAGAAATTATGAATTTATATGGACATTGAGGATTTTGAGCCAAGTTGATACTACTTTATTGATGAAAGTCACGTGAGCTGTTATGATAAGTTATATGAATATTTGACGATGAATATAAATTATAATACATTTATGGTACACGAAACTCTTGGAGTGATCAAGGATTAACTCGGGTTGGCATCACAACACGAGTGTTTGAATAGAAGTTGAAGCATAACCTATGAATTGTTGCATGTGTTTGAGGGTATCTGATCTAATAGTTGTAGTTTGTGGGAAAAGCACTATCAGATTTGGAGTTAGGATTATTGGCCTTGGATAGGGCTAGTCTCAATTTGGGATATGTGAGATTGGTTTGAGATAGGTATTAGTATTTTGTTTTGAAAAAAGTGAGGGTCTAAGTAAGAATTTTGGATAGTAATGATTGGGATTTTGAGGAATTTTGTATTATTAAAGGTTTTGGTAGCAAGAGAAGAAGATCGGCAGGGCCAGGGAATCTTATTGGTATTGGTCTTTTGGTTTTATTGACAAAGTTATGGTGAATCTTACCGAGAGTGTGTATGATGGATTTATCACAGAAAAATTATAAATTTTTTTATAGTTGTAGGAGCCATCTTGATGATGAGTACTTGCTCCAGCCTTATGTGATTGAGTTTCAGGATTTTTTGAGCTTAGTTCTACCATTTTTAGGCTTTGGTTACAATTATAGTTGCTGAACTAGCATTCTGACGGTGTTATCCAGAGACTTGGTATGCTTTGGTGTATCGTTCATTGAGTGATAGCTTGACTGTCTCTTCTTCAAATAGGACTTTGATGGGTTATAATATTGGCTAGGGGACGGATAAACAATTATATACTAGTGACTTAAACTTTCCTAGGCACTTTGCACATCCCATTTGTTTTTAACTTCATCACTCTGTTTTTTCACTTTCTTTGTTTCAACCCTCTCTTTAATAATTCTCATCATATCAAGAATACTTCAATCATTATTTTCTTCTACTTTTTTTCATACCCATTGTTTTTGCTTTTCTTTACAGTAGCCACCCCCAACTTAAGCATTTTGCTTAAGTTGAAGTGCACAATGACTTATGATGAATCAGGACTACTTATGGTAGCCACCCTCAAATTTAGTATTTTGTCTATGTCAAGGTGCACGATGTCCAAGGAGGGATCAGGGTTCAAGTGAGGTACCGAAATAGTGGAGAAGGTGAATTTGGGTAATACAATGAAAGGGTCTATTTTAAACTCGAGAGGGTTACTAGTGATATAATATTTGAAAAAGCTAAAATTTACCAAACAATCAAAGAAAACCTATTATCTTCTCCTAAATAAAGCAATACATTTTATTTCGCTTCAATAACATGCAAGACAAGTTCTAGACTAAGATGCAAAACATGAAATATATGCAAATAGCCTCACCACACATAACACAAGTCTCAATCAAGATGGATCAATTTTACTTCTAAGATAGACAAACTCATAACAAGCTTATACTAAAAATAATTATATATAGAGTCACAATCATGACCCTAGGTAGTTAAAAGTCTATGTTTATTTTATGTTCAAGCACTCACAGAAAAATACTACTCAAACTCGTGTCTGAATTATTAGTATAAACCACGTTAAAAGATTTTTTTATTTTCTCTCAAAAAATAAAATAAAATAAAATACTAAAAATAAAACTTATTCTAGAAAAAATATTCCAGTTCAATGGGCTCTCCCTCGGAAAAGAGCCAAAAGAAAAAAAAATCAAGGGATTGGAAAAGTATGCTCTAATAAAAAATTTAAAATTTAAGAACTATAAAATAATTATTTTTCTTAAAAAAAGAAAAAAACTTTTTGTATTTTTTGAAATTTGAATTTTTTAATTAAAAATAAATAAGTAAATAAAACCCCTATAGCATACATCACCCTTAAAAATATTGGAAGATATTCTATCCCACACTTAAAATCATGCTTTGTCCCCAAAGTAATTTATATAAAAGAGATGAAGCAGAAGAATAAGAAATACTTCCTAGGACCCTTTAGGGTCTAGCTAGCAACATGTTTCTTCAATATTTATCAAGAGTCTCACCCCCCACACTTAAGCTCAAAATGTGTTTCTTAGCTTCAAATTTGGGTACTCGGACTTTCCTTAGATCTGAAAAATAAAAATAAACAAAATAAAAAAATAAGAAAAATAAGATATTACACAACTAGTTGGATTTTCTCCCGCTTTTCCTTCCACTTTGAACTTATGAATGGTACCCCTAACTTCTTTTTTAATTTTCTATTATGCTCAAAGAGTGGTGGTATAAAAATAAAGAAACCAAACAATAGAGATCGCACATTGTACTTTTTGTCCTTTAAATGAGAATGTAATTTTTTGACTTTGCCCAAACAAATTAAAAAATATAGACATATTTTCCCCCTTCTTATATTCTTTCATATGCTTAGATGATTCAATTAGTATCTCATCATCTAAACATAATGTAGAAAACTGATTGGAATGAGGTTCAATGCGTCCTAATTCATGAATTGTATTATTATTTACATCCTCATATCTACACACACTAGAGTTGTTAAAATTAATATTATCTACTTTCTCACATAACTCTCGTGTACTTTTCTCAATAGTGACAACATCAATAAAAGTATCACCAAGTAGTTGGTCCTAGTTTTAGCTCTTCAAGTTGGTTTATAAGCATTTTTTCCTCACGTAAGTCAAAACTAACTTGTTGGGCGTCAAATGTATTAATTTGTACACTCAACTCACCACTTAAAATGTGAATATCCAACCCAAATTGATGAACTTTTAATATGAGCATATATTTATCTACTTCGAGATCTTCTAATGTTTCTAACAAGTACATGTTGCCATCCAAAAATTTATCTACCATTCGTATTATTCCAATAATCCTAGTATTCAATAATATTTTCAATAGACGACATCATATTAATAAGAGTGAAAAATAAGAAAAACTAAATAATAACAATTAAAAAAATAAAATAAGGAATACAAGTAAAAATAAATACTAAAGATAATATCTAAATCATATTCTTCCCGGCAACGACGTCATTTTTTATACACCTAAATTACACCTCCCGAAAGATGTATAAATCAGTCGTTGTCAAATGTAGAACCTAACCAAGGTTAGGGTTGATCCCACGAGGAATATGGTTTATACTTAGTTTAATTGATGTGAATTCGAGCTATTAGCCGACTTAGTTTCCAAGAAGGAGGGATTTGTGATTAAATAAAAATAGTACATATAAAGCCTATTTTATAATCAATTTGCATGCAGGTGTTGAAAAAATCAATGAAAGTATGCAACTAGGGTATTGTGTTCTCCATGAACTCATAACATAATATAACTTTGTAAGAATAACCTTTTCTAGTGTATAACATGTAGAACTAGTAAGTTATGTTCACCTAAGTCCTTTTTCCAACAAATAGATGAATTTCACCATGCAATTTGATCAGTCTACGGATGTATGCATTACTAACCCTTACCATGGTCCTAGATTTTACCATCCCTTGGTCCATTCAGGCTAATTAGATGAATGTAATTACATGCAAATCTCTGTTATTTATCAATTTTTCCATTTGTTACCCCCTTGGTCTGGTAAGTAAGAATAAGACGAGTTCTAATGTAGGCCTCCGTTAAAAAATAATAAAAATAAAGAAATAAATAATACACATATGCACACTATCCAAGGATTACTAGCTAGTTATGTTCATAAGATGATGATCAGTGATTGATGTTGATATCATAATCATAAACTGACAATTAGAGTAGACAAAAACTCAAAAGCTTCAATTGAAATTCCAACTCCAGAATCACCAAAAATTATGAACAATAAAAAATTATGATTTCACAATGTTAAATTGAGTTTGAACTAAAAAATATGGCATAACATCTAAACAAAAAACCTAAAAACTAATATAGACATCAAAAGTCTAGTTCAAAATGAAATAGGAAAACTGGATCCAACAACTTTTCACAAACCCATTTATGGGTTGTAAACTAGTTTATGGGCTCATGATCTTCAATGTGATTTCTTCCTGCAAACACTGTCATCAATCTACGAATTAACATTCTACAATCTGTCAAACTATATACAATTCATGGTCTGATGTTTTGTAGAAGCTTGGCTAAAACACTATAACATCTAATCCTTCCATATACAACTTCAATCTATGGTCAATGACAATATCTATGAATTATACTATAGACTCATAGTTCCCATTTTTCTGTATATCACAGGTTCATATCTAAGACCTCTATTGATGGCCTGTGAACACAATTACGGCTCATAAATGAGCTCGTATATCCTCAAAATTAGTCTGCAGTGTTGTACTTCAACAAAAACCATAATAAATCTCGTTCCTGCAAAATAGAACATACGCACATCAAATCCAACAAAATGCACCAATGAAAGTATAAAATATCCTAAGTCTTAAGCATTAAAAGTGTTGTATTTTGGCAGCACATCAATACTAATGGACTTAAGGATAGGTATAAGGAATATTACCTTCAATCTCATCATTGGAAGGTACAAATACATGAGGGTACTTAGACTTCATATCCTCTTCAGCTTCCTCAATAGTCTGATTTCACCATAAAACTTTAACAAAAACAATCTCCTTGGTTGTCAGTTTGAGAACTTAGTGATCAAGAATCTGGACCGGGATCTCCTCGTAACACAAGTTATCTTTAACTCCAACACATTTAACAGGCACAACTAAAGAATGATCTCTCAAACACTTCTTAAGTATTGAAATATGAAATACTGGATGGATCGCAACCAACTTTGATGGTAACTCCAACTCATAAGCAACATTACCAATACTCTTAATGATATGATAAGGGTCAATATATCAGGGGCTAAGCTTCCGTTTCTTCCCAAATCAAATAACGTCTGTCATTAGAGAAACCTTTTGGAGCACCCAATCATAAAATTCAAATTCTAAATCCCTCTTTCTAACATCTATGTAAGACTTTTAATGACGTAGGGTGGTCTTCAACCTTTCTTAAATGACTTTCACCTTTTTCATAGCCTAGTGAACCAAATTTGACCCTATCAAACCAACCTTACTAACCTCAAACTACTCGACAGGTGACCTACATCTTTTCTCATAAAGATCCTCATATGGAACCATCTGTATGCTAGCATGAAAACTGTTATTGTAAGAAAACTCAATAAGCGACAAATGGTCGTCCTAATTTCCTCTGAAGTCCAACACATATGCCCTCAACATGTCCTCAATGGTTTGGATCATACATTCTGCCTGTCTGTCTGTCTGAGGGTGAAAGGTTGTGCCAAGATTTTGTAAAAGACTTCCAAAATTGTGCTATGAATGGGGCTCCTCTATTGGATATAATGGATAGTAGAACCCTATGCAATCTAACGATATCCTGGATGTCTGGTTTGATATTGTCCTTGGCATTGTCAGTTGTCTTAACCAATAAGAAGTAAGGTGACTTGGTCATTCTATCTCTATCACCCAAACAGAGTCATGTTTTCTACGAGATTGTGGAAACATAGTTATGAAATCTATATTGATCATATCCCACTTTCACTCTAGAATGTCTATATTTTGAGCCATACCACATGGCGTATGATGTTCCACCTTAACCTATTGATAATTTGGGCACCTGGACATGAACTCTGTAATGTCTTTGTTATGCCATTCCACTAATAATTCTCTTGCGAGTCTCGATACATATTGGTCCACCCCGAATGGATAGAGTATCTGGTGCTATGGGCCTCAGCTAAAATCCTATCCCATAGGTCGTCAACCCTTAGGATGCATTACCTACCTTTGTACCTCAACACCCCATCTCTTCCTTTTGCAAAGACTATTATTTTCTACTTTTGGATATCTTCTTTCAATTAGATAAGAATAGGATCTTGATCTTGCTCTTCCTTTACTTCTACAACTAATAAGGACTCGACTCCATTTTGAACATTTATACCTCTTTCATATGTATCAATCAGTTGCACCCCCAAATAGGAAAGTTTGTGCACTTCTTTGGCTAGCTCCTTATCTTCTTCAATATTGGCAGTGCGCCCAAAAAGTGCAAACTCCTTCTTATCTTCCTTATATGGGTGGTGCTTCTATGGACAAGCTATTAAGATCATCATCATCGATGTTAGCTTTACCTAGATAGTAGGGTGTCGTGATCCAAAATTGGTTGTGATGACACTTTCCTTTAACCCATCAAGGCAAGTCAACCTAAACAAAAAAAATAAAAAAGAAATGCAAAAAGTAAAGCGATAACATAATCTAAGTAGCAAGAGATAAGCATAGAAAACAAAAGCTATAATCTAAAACCATCCCAGAATCAGTGACACGTGTACAAGCCTCTATTTTTAACTGAATGAAGGAAAAATAGTACATGTCCAAATGTCATAGTCCTCAAATAGAATCTAACATAAAGTAAAGGAATCCCGAGAGTCTGCTGAAGTACAAGCATGCTACCTCTCAAAAGTCCAAAAGCTCGGTACAATGAGAAAAGAAAGGATCAGGAGGTACCAGTCTCAATACCTACACAAGCATAGAAGCAAAGGTGAGTACCTAATAATATCGTACCCAAAAAATGTATTTTAGGCCTAAGTAAAGCAATGAAGAACACAAGTACTCCTTCTATCCTAACCACATACCTATAAAACTACAACTCCTGCACACAGGAAAACCCAACATACACAACATACACCAATATATATACACATACTCATTTATACAGTCCAATCAGTACCATAATTTCAAGGAATCATAGTCAACAATAGCAGTAGTCCAGGACATTCATATATACATATCAATATTTAATTCAATATTTCAAATATAATCCAATCATGAGTGAAGTGTGGGATGATGCGATGCAATGACACATAATCATGATGCATGTCTGTCCTACAATACACATCCACTAATCAACTTAGGTCTGAACCTATAGAGGTCTCATGAGGACCATGTATCTGCTAGAAGAGACCTCGACAAGCCAGAAGAGACCTAAGTTGAATCCTCGACCGGTAGAAATCTCAGTCCCAAATATCTATATCTTAATCATACTCACCAGAAGTGACCTTGAAAATAATCGCAATCAGTAGAAACCTTGGTTCCAAATATCAATATCTCTCTCTTATCTTATTTTCAGAATCCAATACAAATAAGTATATCACAAAAGATAAGTGAATGAGATATGAATCCCATAATATCGCACAAAGATAACACAACAAATACATTATTATTCATAAATAATCAAATCACAGTACGTACATTATTTCCATATGTGAATTTTAATATTAGCACATCGATCAACATATCATAAATAATGTCTCATTTTATTCCATAAACTATATCACGAGATTGCACAATTGAACCAATGCAAATTTCACATCAATCACAACAACAATAACATACCCAATAAAATCCCACTAGTGGGGTTTGAGGAGAGTAGAATGTATGCAAACCTTAACACTACCTCAAAGGTAGAGAGTTGTTTCCTGGGAACCCTCATCTCAAAAATTCATAAGCAGAATAAACTAGATATGAAAAAAAGAGAAAAGAAAAGAAAAAGAAAGGAAATAAAAAGGACAAATAATAATGAAAAATACATGATAGTGTGTAAATACAAGGTTCAACACATTTAACCATAGATTAGAAAATTCACTTGCCTTAGTCAACAAAGTCGCAATCAACTCAAAGTTGAAGCTTTCCTCTTTCAATTATACTCCAAAATACCATAATCTAGTAAAAAATGGATTCACAATCACATTTTGAAGCTAATGACATCAAAATTATAAAATTCAGGCAAAAAGAGTAAAATGATCCAAAAATTTAATACTGTAAGACAAGAGAAAAATCTAAAACTTTTTACATAAAAATGTTCCTTAAGGTTTTAGTTATCTAATGGAGAAAACCACTTCAAGAAGAAATAAAAAATGAGCTCACGATCACCATTTTTCTTTTGAAAATTCAAGTCCATGAAATTTCTAAAATTCTCACTTGAAATCTTCAATTTTGATGTAACATCATAACCTAATCAATGAAAATTGAAGAAAAGGATTGAAAATAACTTATCCAAATAATTTCCCTTAATAAACCCTTGAACGATTCGCTTAGCCAAGCTTGAAAATATTGAAAATGGTTAAAAATAGCTAAAACCCGATTAAACACTATTTCAAGAATGTACACAAAAGATAAGTGAATGAGATATAAATCACATAATACCGCACAAAGATAACTCAACATATACATTATTATTCATTAATAATCAAATCACAATGCGTACATCATTCCCATTTGTGAATTTCAATATTAGCACATTGGTTAGCTCATCACAAATAATGCCTCATTTCATTTCATGAACTATATCATTAGATTGCACAATTGAACCAATGCACATTTCACATCAATCACATAATAAGGAAATACAAGGTTCAACACACTTAACCATAGGTTAGAAAATTCACTTGCCTTAGTCAACAAAGTAACAATCAACTCAAAGTTAGACCTTTCTCCTTCCAATTATACTTCAAAACACCATAATCTATTCAAAAATAGATTCACAATCACATTTTGAAGCTAATGACATCAAAATTATAAAATTCAGGGAAAAAAAGTAAAATGATCCAAAAATTTGATACTGGAAAACAAGAGAAATATCTAATTTTTTTTACATAAAAATGTTACTTAAAATTTTAGGAATCTAATGGTGAAAACCATTTCAAAGAAAAAATCAAAATGAGCTCACAATCACCATTTTTCTTTTGAAAATTCATGTCCATGAAATTCCTAAAATTCTCACTTGAAATCCTCAATTTTGATGTTAACATCATAACCTAATCAATGGAAATTGAAGAAAAGGATTGAAAAGGACTTACCCAAATGATTTCCCTTAATAAACCCTTGAAAAATTCGTTTAGCCAAGCTTGAAAATATTGAAAATGGTTGAAAATAGCTAAAACCCTATTAAACACTATTTCAAGGATGTACACAAAAGATAAGTGAATGAGATATGAATCACATAATACCACACAAAGATAACTCAATAGATACATTATTATTCATTAATAATCAAATCACAATACGTACATCATTCCCATATGTGAATTTCAATATTAGCACATCGGTTAGCTCATCACAAATAATGCCTCATTTCATTTCATGAACTATATCATGAGATTGCACAATTGAACCAATGCACATTTCACATAATAAGGAAATACAAGGTTCAACACACTTAACCATAAGTTAGAAAATTCACTTGCCTTAGTCAACAAAGTAATAATCAACTCAAAGTTGGACCTTTCTCCTTCCAATTATACTTCAAAATACCACAATCTATTCAAAAATAGATTCACAATCACATTTTGAAGCTAATGACATCAATATTATAAAATTCAGGAAAAGAGAGTAAAATTATCCAAAATTTTGATACCGGAAAACGAGAGGAAAATCTAAAAAATTTTACATAGAAATGTTCCTTAAGGTTTTAGAAATCTAATGGCAAAATTTATTTTGAAGAAGAAATCGAAATAATCTCACAATCACCATTTTTCTTTTTAAAATTCAAGTCCATGAAATTCCTAAAATTCTCACTTGAAATCCTCAATTTTGATGTCAACATTTTAACCTAATCAATGAAAATTGAAGAAAAGGGTTGAAAATAGCTTACACAAATGATTTCCTTCAATAAACCCTTGAAAAATTCGCTTAGCCAAGCTTGAAAATATTGAAAATGCATAAAATTCGATTAAACACTATTTCAAGGACTTTTATCCCTTCGCGGTCGCAACCCACATGGTCCACGATCGCAATGACCATATGCGAAGCCTTTTGTCATTACGATAAGGGATTTCATGATCATGATTCACATGGACACACACCTTCGCAATAACAAGAGGGGCCTCATGACTACAAAGAAGAAGGCATGCACTAAATATCAACAATTCCAAAATAGCTCAAACATCAAAGAAAGAACCCTCGGGATTCATTTGGAACCCCATATGCACAAACCATTATGCAACTCTATTAAATTCAACATTTTGGACTCAATAAAATGGTCAAAACTCTAATCCAAGGTCTCCTTGACTCGAAATTCGATTAGTCACAACTAGACTAACTTAAGGTACTTGAAATACTAAAATGCTACTAGAACACTAAAAAATTATGACAATACTCATTCTAGCACTAAAATCATCTCACAGAACCAACAAAATCTTCAAAAATCCAATCTGAGCACCTAAACTCAAAATGTTGACCCAAGTCAAATCTAAGTCAAACTTTAACTCAATTTCTAACTTCGGGTCTAAAAATCACATAACAACTCCAAATTTGATTCAGATAACTCTCATATAACAATTTCCACATTCCAAAGTTAATTTAATCGACATAATTTCATTTAAAGACTCAAATCTTGAGATGACTCAAGAATTCAAAATTTAGCAACTTAAGCCTTCAAAACATAAATCTTTAGCAAAAACTCAACTTTTTTAAAGGGTTTTGAAGCACCGACATTTAAAACTCATCAAACATGACTCATGACAGCTATTGGGAGGAATAAAATGATAATCTTACAAAAAATGTCAAAAGTAACCTTCAAGGTCATTACATCATCCACCACTAAAAACCATGTTCATGCTCGAACAAGGCTAAGCACATACCTGAAGTCAAAAACAGATGAGGGTAACAGGTCTGCATATCAAATTTGGTCTCCCAAGTAGTCTCTCTCGCGGACCGATGCCACCACTGAACCTTCATCTAAGCTATCTCCTTGGTTCTCAACTTCCTAACCTGCCTATCTAAAATGGCTACCGAATCCTTCTCATAGGTTAAATTTGGACCCTACTCCACCAAATCAAGAGAGATCATCACATGAGACTCATCCAAACTGTAATGTCGTAACATCGAGACATGAAACACTGGATGCACAAAGGATAAACTAGGTGGAAAAGAAAGTTTATAAGCCACCTTTCCCACTCGCTCTAGGATCTCAAAAGGGCCAATATACCTAGGGTTGAGGTTACCCTTCTTTCGAACCTCATAACACCCTTCATGGGAAAACTCCTCAACCATACTCGATTAGCCTTCATGAAATCTAATGATCAAACTTGCCTATTAACATAACTTTTTTGGATACTCTGGGCTGTCAGAAACCGACTTTGAATCAAACGAACCTGCTCCATAACATCTCTAAGCAAATCAATATCGAGACTATCTACCACAATAGAACCAAACCAACCTATGAGCGATCTACATCTCTGGCCATACAAGAGCTCAAAAGGAGTCATTTGAATGTTGGAATGATTACTATTGTTATAAGCAAACTCTGCCAAAGACAAATATTGGTTCCACCTGGCACCAAAGTCAATAACACATGCCCAGAGAATATCCTCTAGCATTGAATAGTCCTTTTTGACTGCTCAACTTTTTTAAAGTGGAATGTTGTGCTCAAATCTAACCGAGTGTCCAACTTATGCTGCAGGGTCTTCCAAAAGAGAGATATGAATAACAAAACCCCATCGAACACAACAGAGATAGGTATTCTATGAAGCCTAACAATTTTTCTAATATAAAGATGTGCCAACTTCTTCATTGTGTACTTAAACTTAATCAAAATAAAATTAGCTAACTTAGTCAAATAATTCAAAATCATCCAAATGGAGTCATAACCACCCATGGTAGTGGGTAAATCCACCAAAAAGTTTGTAGTTATTCGCTCCCACTTCCATGTAGGAATGGGCATCCTCTGAAACTCACCCCCGGATCTCTGGTGCTCACAGTTGACCTGTTGGCACGTCAAACACTCTGATACAAACTCAATAATGTCCTTCATATCACACCACTATTAATGCTAACTCAAGTCGTGATATATCTTTGCTGCCTTCGGGTAGATAGAATACCTAGCACAATGAGCCTCCTCAAGTATTAATTTGATCAAATCACCTACCTTGGGTAAACAAATTCGATCATCAATTCTCAAAACACCATTCACATCAAGCACGACCTCCTTGGCCTTCCCCTAGACACCTTATCTCGAATGAGACATAATTTCTCATCCTCAAACTGCCGCTCACGGATCTGATCCTTAAAAGAAGAGCGAACCTCTACTAAAGCAAGCACACTACCCTCATCAAAAAGCTATAATCTCACCGACCCATTGGACAATCTCTAAACATCTCTAGCCTAAGGTGGCTCCTAATGTCATATAGCCGCAAGACTTCCCATACAAAAAAACTTTTAACTCAATATATTGGTCACTACATTGGCTTTTCTCGGATGGTATAGAATAGTCAAATCATAATTCTTTAGAAGCTCAAGCCACTTCCTCTCTATCAAGTTCAAGTCCTTCTGGATGAAGATGTACTATAAGTTGTGATGATTGATGAATATCGAATAATGAACCTCATATAAATAATGTTGCCACAACATCAAAACAAAGACAACCACTGCTAACTCTAGATCATGAGTGGGATAGTTCTTCTCATAAGTATTTATTTGTCTTGAGGCATAGGCAATCACCTTCCCTTTCTGTATCAAAACACCTCCTAACCCAATCCCGGACATATCACAATACATGATAAAATCAATGCCTTTCTCAAGCAAAGTTAAGAAAGGTGCAGTAGTCAACAAATCCTTGAGATTTTGGAAGCTTTCTCACACTTATCTGACTAATGAAATACTACATTCTTCTGAGTGAGTTTGGTCAATAGAGCCACTATAGTAGAGAAACTCTCGAAAAAACATCGATAGTACCCAGCCAAACCTACGAAACTATGACTCTCAATGGTAGAGATAGGTCTAGTCCACCCTCTAGTAGTCTCAACCTTCGTTGGATCAACCTTGATGTTCTCCTTGGACACTACATGGCGCAATAATACTGTAGAACTGAGCCACAATTCACACTTAGAGAACTTAGCATAAATTTCTCCTCTCTAAGCCTCTAAAGCACGATCGTAAAATACTTAAAATGGTCGGCCTCGGTCTTAGAATAAATCAAGATATCATCAATAAATACAATTATGAAGGAGTCCAAATAAGGCTGGAACACCCAATTCATCAGCTCTGTGAATGCTACAAGTGCATTGGTCAACCCAATTGACATAACCAAAAACTCATAGTGACCATATCTCATCCGAAAGGCAGTCTTAGGGATGTTAGATGACCTAATTCTTAACTGGTGATACTTGAATCTCAAACCAATTTTGGAGAACATTGCTGCACCCTGGAGTTTGTCAAATAAATCATTAATCTTGGGAAGAGGGTAATTATTCTTGATAGTCACCTTGTTAAACTATCTATAGTCAATGCACATCCTCATAGACCTATACTTCTTCTTCACAAATAAAATTGGAGCACCACAAGGGGTTACACTAGGTGAAATAAGCCCCTTATTCAATAATTCTTGAAGCAATCCTTTAGCTTTTTCAATTCAGCAGGAGTCATACGATAAGGGGGATAGAAATGGGCTTGGTTCCCTACTCAACATCAATAACAAAATCAATATCCTTTATTAGGAAGGACCCTAGGAAGATCAGTAGGAAATACATATAAACTCAAAAAACACAGAAATAGACTCCATTAGAGGTGAATCAACACTAGTATCATGAACAAAAGCCAAATAGGACAAGCAACCTCTATCTGTCAACTTTTATGCCTGGATATAGGAGATACATTTGCTAGGATAGGAACTATATGAACCCTTCCACTCAATCCTCAATCTACTAGGTATGGCTAGATTAACTGTCTTGGCATAACAACAAAAAAATAGCATGATATGTAGAAATCCAATACATACCTAGAATAACATCAAAATCTATAATATCCATAATATTCATATCCACCCAAGTATCATAACCCACCAAAGACACAAGAACAGATCAATACACCTGATCCACCACTAGGGATCTACTAGGGTAGAAATATATATAGGCATAGGTATGTTATCACATAACAAATCAAATCCAGAGGAGAATTATGTAGACATATATGAATAAGTAGAACCAAGACTAAATAACATAGACGCAGACCAAATTTGCAACTGGAACCATACCTCTGATGACTGCAATTGAGGCCTCAACCTCCGGCCTCCCTAGAAAGGCATAATAATGAGCTCCCTAACCTCCACTTATCTGAGTCAGAGCATTACCCTTCCCTCTATCTTCGGTATGACCACCCTTATTAGGTTGAACTCTATGATGACCCCTAGCCTATGGTGTTGGACCTCTAGTTGGAGGTGTTGAATCTCTAATTAGGGTTGCTAAATAAGTATGGTGTGGCCCTAAAAATAAGTTTGGAATAGACATTGACAAAGCATATGTCTAGGGTTTCCACTCTCAAAACAGGATCTCAAAGTGGACTGTGGTTGTGAAGAACCTAATGAAATACTATAACCACCTTGGCTTACAGACCTCTGAACTCTAGACAAGCCTAGGCCACCCTCTAAAACTGGTAAGGATGCATGAACTCCTCGACGTTGGAATAAACTACTCCTACCAAGAGAACCTCGACCTCTAGATGAAGCACCAGAGAATTGACCTGATGAATGGACCCTCTTAGGGTCTCCAAACTCTTCTCTCTCCATCAACTTTATCTCCTTAGTGTCACTCACCACAGACTGAAAAGAAACTCGCTTTCTAGCCACCTAAAATACTACCTGCCTGATATAATAAGTCAGCCCCTGGTAAATCTATGAACCCTTTCTATCTTATTAGAGATGATGTCTATAGCATGTCTGGATAGCTGGCCAAAAAAAATATCATGCTCAGTAACTGACATCTGATCCTACCTCAAGCTCTTGAATCTAAGGCAACTCTCTTCTTTCAATTCCAAGGAATAAAATATACTATAGAAAGTCTCTCAATTCACTGAAGGAGATTCAGCTAGCAGGACTCCTTAATGTTTCCTCCACCACTCCCTTGCCAGCCTACGAAGCTAAAGAGTGACATAGCGAACACAATAGGCCTCAGCTAAACCAACAGTCTCTAACAATTACCTGCATGTAGTCAAGAGCTCATAAGCATTCTCAATCTTCCCACCATGAAACTATGGTGGGTCCATCTTCTTAAACTTCTCATAACAATATTGTTCATCCTCGACAAAATAGCTACAAGTGCATCCTGGCCCTCAACCACTAGTGTTGGGTCTACCTCAATGATAGGAACTACAGGTAGCTATCCAACTTGTCCCTGCACATCGGAAGCCTGATGTTGATACGAAACCTGAACTCTCAGTTTGGTTTGTGATCCACCGGGTGTGCCTATCACACTACCAGTTTGTGCTATACTCTCAAGCATGCCCAATACCTTAATAGTGTAACCTATAATAATGGTGTGGTTTCTTACTCAGGGAATTTAGTTTCCCCTAACCTTAGGCTCAGACTCAAGGGAAATACCCCTCTTATGATCTCGAGCTGGTGTTGCTTCTCGGGCTCACCCTAACCTCTACCTTAGCCTCTAACTCTGCCTCTGCCTCTACCTCTACCTTGAGCTTGAGTCTTAGTAATGATCTCACGAGTTTCCTCCTCTCCTCTATCAGAAGTTGATGCTCTAGTCTTGGCCATCTGCCAAAAGAATATGCGACACTCAACAGATGTCTCCATGTTTATCTTTGGGACTATATTCAACTGGACTTGTACACATATGAGATCTAAGAACCTGGGCTCTGATATCAAATTATCACGACCCAAAATTGGGTGTGATGTCACTTGACTTTAACCCACCGAGACAAATTAGCCTACAATAAAATATAATAAAGAAATGCAGAAACAAAAGTGATAACACAATCTAAGTAGCAAGAGAAAAGCATAGGAAACAAAAACCATAATCTAAAACCATCTCAAAATTGTTGTCATATGTACAAGCCTCTATTTTTAACTGAATGAAGGAAAAATAGTACAAGTCTAAATGTCATAGTCCTCACATATAACCTAACATAAAGTAAAGGAATCTCGAGAACCCGCTGAAGTACAAGCATGCTACCTCTCAAAAGTTCAGAAGCTCAGTCCAATAAGAAAAGAAAGAATTAGGAGGTACTGGGATAAATACCTACAAAAATATAGAAGTAAGGGTGAGAACCCAATAATATGGTACCCAACAAATGTATTCTAGATCTAAGAAACTAATGAAAAATATAAGTACTTCTTTCGTCTCAACCACATACCTCCAAAACTAAACCCTGTATGCAGGAATACCTAGTACACACAACATACACCAATATATATATATATATATATACATACTCATTTATATAGTCCAATCAGTATCACAATTTCAAAAAAATCATAGTCAACAAGAGTAATAGTCCAAGACATTCATATATACATAATAACATTTAACTCAATATTTTAATTATAATTCAATCATGAGTGAAGTGCAAGATGATACAATGCAATGGTACATAATTGTGATACATGTCTATGCTATGATACACATCCATTGATCAACTTAGGCAAAAATCCATGGGGTCTCATGAGGACCTTGTATCCGTTGGAAGAGACCTCAGCAAATAAGAAGGGATCTTGGTTGAATCTCCGACCGGTAGAAACCTCGATCCCAAATTTCTATATCTTAATTATACTCACTGAAAGTGACCTCGGCAATAACCATGATTGGTTGAAACCTCAGACTTTAATATCAATATCTCTCTCTTATCTCATTTTCAGAATCCAATGCAAGTAAACATATACATAAATGATAAAAGAATGAGATACGAATCACATAATACTACATAATCATAACTCAACAGATATATTATTATTCATCAATAATCAAATCACAATATGTACATCATTCTCATATCTAAATTTCAACATTAGCACATTAGTTAACACATCATAGATAATGTCCTGTTTCATTTTATAAACTATATCATGAGATTAGACAATTGAACCAATGCATATTTCACATCAATCACATAATAAGGAAATGTAAGGTTCAACACACTTAACCATAGATTAGAAAATACACTTGCCTTAGCCAACAAAGTCTCAATCAATCTAAAGTCAGAGCTTTTTCCTTTCAATTATACTCCAAAGTACCACAATCTAGTTTAAAATGAATTCACAATTACTTTTCGATATTAATGATATAAAAATCATAAAATTCGAGAAAAAGAGGTAAAATGGTCCAAAAATTCGATATAAAAAAATGAGAGAAAAATCTAGAAATTTCTACATACGAGTATTCCTTAAGGTTTTAGAATCTAATGAAAAAAATCATTTCTAAAAAAGAAGTCAAAATGAGCTCACAATCATCATTTTTCTTTTGAAAATTCAAGTCCCTAAAATCTCCAAAATTCTCACTTGAAATCCTCAATTTTGATGTTGAAATCATAACCTAATTAATGAAAATTGAAGAAAAGGTTTGAAAATAGCTTACCCAAATAATTTCCCTAAAAAACCCTTGAAATTTTCACCTAGCCGAGCGTGGAAATGTTAAAAATAGCTAAAACCCGATTAAATGTTATTTTAGGGATTTTTATCCCTTCGCGATTGCGACCCACTTGGTCCGTGATCGTGGTGACTAGACGTGAAGCCCTTCGAGATTACAATTAGGGGCTTCATAATCACGATTCATAAAGACACACACCTTCACAATTGCGAGAGGGGCCTCCTGATCGCAAAGAAGAAGGCATGCACAAGATATTAGCAATTCTAAAATAGCTCAAACATCACGAAAAGGACCCGCAGGATTCATTTGGAACCCTGTGCGCATAAACCATATATGCAACCCTACTGAATTGTATATTTCAAATTCAATAAAATCATCAAAATTCAAATACGCGACCTCCTTGACTCAAAATTCGATAAGTCTCAACTAGACTAATCTAAGGCACTTAAAATATTAAAATGCTAGCGGAACACTAAAAAATTATGAAAAAACTCATTATAACTCTAAAATCACCTCTTGAATTAAACTAATGAAACCATCATAAATTCAAGTTGAATTCCCGAACTCAAAATATTGATCAAAGTCAAATCTAAGTCAAATTTTAACTCAATTTCCAACTTGAGACCTAAAATTCACATAACAACTCCAAATATGATTATGACAACTCTCTCTACCAATTTTCACATTTCAAAATAGATGGAATTAACAAAATTTTTGTTTTGAGACTCGAATCTCCATATAACTTAATAATTCAAAATTAGAGAACTTAAGCCTTCAAAACTCAAATCTTTAGTAAAAACTCAACTTTTTATAAGATTTTCAAAAATTGACTTCCAAAACCCATCAAACATGACTCGAACAACTGTCGAGAGAGGTAAATGATAATTTTATCACAAGTACCAAAAATGACCTTTAGGGTCATTACATAGAGAATGCTCATATTATAGTCCTTGAGCAATTCAAGCAATCTCCTCTGCCGCAGGTTTAACTCTTTCTGACTGAATACGTACTGCTAGTTCTTGAGGTCTATGAATATATCAACATGCTCACCATAGAGGTAGTGTCTCCAAATCTTGAGGACAAACACCACAATAACTAACTCAAGGTCATGTGTTGGGTAATTTTTCTCAGGGGTCTTAAGATGTCTGGAGGTATATGCTATCACCTTACCCCTCTACACCTGCACACATCCAAACCCAACTCTCGATGCATCACAATAAACAACAAAATTATTTGTCCTCTTGGGTAGGGATAACACTAGGGTCGTGGTTAGTCTAGTCTTTCAACTCCTGAAAACTCTTCTCACATGCCTCTAGCCATTGAAATTTTACCTTTTTCTTGGTTATCCTAGTCAATAGAACCGATAAAGAGGAAAACCCCTCTATTAAGTGCATATAGTATCCCGCTAACCCTAAGAAATTCCTTATATTTGATAAGAAAGTGGGCATTGTCCAGTTCCTCACTGCCTCAATCTTTTGAGAGTCAACTTAGATACCTTCTCTAGACATAATGTGGCCTAGGAATGCCACATATCTAACAAACAATCACACTTTAAAAACTTGGAATATAACCTTAGATAATCGAGGGTCTAAATGATGATTCTAAGATGATCGTCATGCTCCTCCTCATTTCTAGAGTAGATTAGGATGTCTTCTATGAACACGATGACAAACATATAGAGATATTGGCTCAACACCCGGTTCATAAGGTCAATGAAGGTTGTAGAGGCATTAGTCAATCAAAAGGACATGAAAATGAACTTATAATGCCTATAGCAGGTTTTGAAGGTTGTCTTTGAGATGCCACTTTCTCTAACTTTCAATTGATCATATCCGGATCTGAGGTTAATCTTAGAGAAACAAGCGACACCCTAAAACTGGTGAAACATATCATCAATCCTGGGAAGGGGATACTTATTCTTGATGGTGGCCTTGTTTAACTAACGGTGGTCTATGCACCTCCTTAAAGAATCATCCTTCTTTCACACGAACAAAATTGGAGCACTCCAAGGTGAGACACTAGGACCTAATGAAATCTTTATCTAGAATATCTCTTTCAACTCTTTTAGCTCTACAGAGGCCATTCTATATGGTGGAATTGATATAGGTTGAGTATTTAGAAGAACATTTATCCTAAAGTCTATCTCCCTATCTGGTAGGACTCCAGGTAGATCATCAGTGAGGACTTAGGAAACTCATTTACAACTAGGACCGATTGGAAGGTCAGTGTCTTGACACCAAAATCTTTTACTCTAACTATGTAGTAGATGCAACCTTTAGAAGTCAACTTTCTAGTGTTAAAATATGAGATAAAATGACCCTTAGGCATAGTTGAACTAACCCTCCACTCTAAGACTAGCTCACATGGAAACTAAAACTTGACAATTTTAGTCTTACAGTCCACAGAATCATAACAAGCACAAACCCAATCCATGCCCAGAATAATGCCAAAATCTACCATGTCTAGCTCAACTCGGTCAGCTAAAGTATCTTTATGGAAGATTGACAACGGACAACCTCTATAGATTCTTTGAGCTAAGATGGGCTCACTAACCGGAGTGGAAACACTAAAAGTCTCAACAAAATTGATTTTAAACTTCATAGTTATGTTAGGAGTCACAAAAGATAGTGCAACACCTAGGTCTAGTAATGCACAAACATTATGTGTAAAGACTTTGAGCACACCAGTGACAACATCTGGTGAGTTATGACGATCCTAAAGATTAGCCATAGCATACAAATAGTTGTTGTCCCTTCCTGTTCCTGAAGTTGTACACCTAGGAACCACCTTACCCTATGAATCTAATGTCGATGACTGAGCCTTGTTACCCCCAATGCTCTGCCTCACTATTGGACAATCCTTTAAAAAGTGCCTTTCTTTTTCGCACTTGTAGTACCCATTAGTGTCGATGAGGCACTCTCCAGGGGCGAGACCTACCACACTTGCCACACGAGGGATGGCGAGAGAGCCCTTAAGCCATACTATCATATGACTGAGAACCCTGAGTTTTGAAGTTCTGTGGCCCCTATCCACTCCTTCCCCTTGGTGCAGACGCACTAACAGATGACGGTGTTGTCCAGATGACTTAGGTTGAAAGGATGATCGACTCCCACTTACTAGCCTCCTTTTTCTTGTCTCTTGGCTATATGTCTTGACCCTATTGCTTCGATACTTCTCCCAATCCTTCAAATTTCCCTCCTCCACCTATTGTACATAAGCCATCATCCTGGATACATCTATGTCTTCTATCAATATAGCTGCCCCACCCTCCTTGTTAGTGAATCGGGAGAACACAACCACGAATAGACTCATCCTGCTCCTCATGTAAGTTACCATATCAAGAGCATATCTAGAAAACTATGTAAACTAAAGTCCATACTCCTGCACACCCATCGACTCCTACTTCAAGTTCAGAAATCTTCTCACCATAGCTGCCCAACTCAAGAGTGGTGCTCTTTCTCCCTTAGCGCTCTTTCACTAATCAAACCACAACCTTGCCACCCCATTGATCCGGTAAACAACTGACTCAACACGTTGAACATCACCCATGTGCATTACTTAGAACATATTTTGGATTTTATCTATAAAGTCCTCTAGGTCCTCACTAAATGTTAACCTTGTAAACTCTAGCGGGTTCATCCTAAAAAACTCACGTGTCTGGGGCATCCTGTCTGCCAACTCCTTATTGACCTTCTTGTGTTGTAATCGCCTGAGCTGAAGTCTAAATAGCCTGATAAAGCTTAATATCGATGATACCAGCCTGTGGTGGCTGCTCGACAAGCATGGCTAGACCTCTGGGTCCCTCATGTACTTGTAGGTTAGGCTGATTTACATTTTGTCTGGTTGGGCGTCTTCTGCCAGTAGCTTGCCCGATAACTCTCTTAGAGGCATGATCTGAAAAAAATAACATGTGAATGCACGAGTTAGAAGAGCTTAGCCAGAGAAATTGTAAAGCATGAAAAAGAATGCCAAAAGATAGTCCACACTTCCTAATGTCATATAGCCTCCCTATTATGGATGTAGCAAGCTTCACACCAATAATATAGACTCTACTAAACACGGTTTCATAGAATCCCTAGGACATTTAAATTTGGGCTTTGATACTAAGTTTGCCACACTCCGAGTCTATACCCTTGATGTGATCGGCACCCAAAAATCATTTCTATCCCTGAGCAAACTACTTGGCCTACCACATACGCTCGACAGAAGATATAAACAAAAAATGGGCTAGAACTAGGCACAGTCTAAATATATGAATATATATAAGCAAATCATGTAGATAAAGTTCTCAATAAGAATTTCACATAAGTCAAAGTTGTCCAACAATAACTAAAAGAATTAACTAAAATACTGCCCAATTAGTCTACGAAGTCTCTAGGGACCGACTCTGAGATAAATATCGTGTCAGGCACATAGCTACCATAAGTGAAACAAAAAAGTGGAAATAAAGTCATCAAGATGCCTTAACTGCAAGGAGTCCTCACCAGTAACTTACTAGGAAAATTGGATCTTCAATGATACGTCTCTTGAGGATATTCTCTATCACCTGTATTTGCATTAGAAAAAGATGCAAGTCCAAAGGATGTTAGTACATGGAATGTACGAGTATGTAAAATAACCAAAATAGGAAAGAAAATCAACGTGCAATGCGTAATCATAGACTTAACTCAAAAAATAACTTAATGAAAAAAATAATATAATGAAACTAGACTATTTGGATTTAAATACATACATAAATATGACTCAATGTTCACAAAAATAGTATACTTTTAACTTTGGGGAGTTTCTCTAACCCACAACCATCACTATGAGCAACATGATGATATAACGTCTTGCCCATGTTACCAAAGTCATTCCATATTTTGCCAAGATAAGGGATGAACTTTACTTATGGATTAATTTAATTTGGCCATCTCAGTGACATACGAGGAGTCATACAATTATTGGTACAATCCAATCATACACTGAATATGTAGTTTATGAGTTCGAGTTATTAATACTCTCACCCATAGCGGTGCTCAATACTACTCCCAAAATATGTCATTATATGCTCATAATTTTAAAAGGGAATTTACTCAAAATACTACTTTAATATTTTGATACTCATCCTAGGTTTAACTTTCTCAACTCGTCATGTCTCTTTAAAACTACAATCTCATTTAATAAAAGTGTATAAATTATTTTCTGTACTTCTTAGTTAAGTTTTCAAGATAGGAATTTAAAGTATACAACATATGCTGGAAATCATGATGTACATGCATTCTTACTCAACTTATAATTGAACTTGAAAATCTTCACAAATTCTTTGGAATTATACTTGAACTTAAGATGTCTTAGTTTCACAACCCAAAATACAACATGACACTTAAAATATCAGAATTTACTTTAATGAAGGAACTTACTTAAGACAAAGAAGGAACTTGAAACTCATCTCATGCTTTAACTGGGTGAAATTATAGAAAATCATGAATTACTAGAATTGGGTTAATTCATCTTTTGGGAGCCTGATATACCTGGAAGTTTGGAGATTAGGCTCAAACTGAAAGAACGACAATTAAATGCTTGGAACCCTAACCCTTTTTCTCTTCTCCAACTCCTACTCTCGAGTGATCTAGGTATGAATGATAGGAAAGGGTCATGAATTGCATTTAAGGGGGCCAAAATAACCCCAAAATAACAAGGTTTTGATTAGAATAAAAGGAAAAGGACAAAACTACCCTTCTCTAAAACTGTCAAATTAAACTACAAGACCTGATCTACAACTCATGGTTCGATCTAAGACTCATAGACTGGTATCTCATGGATGCAGGAAAAATTTAGTCTTGGGATTATGACCAAGGTTTTAGGGGTCGTAGCTCCTTCTAGGGTTCGTGCAACTCCTATTCATGGATGTCAGACACATTTTTGAGGTTTTTGAATTTAGTTCTACGAGAGCCGATCTACGCTCCGTAGAACTCTCTACTGATCATAAACAAGTCTCGTCCTGTTCAACTTTGGTCAGACTACGAGACTTGGTTTCTTAGAGCTTGAAAACACGAGGCTTGGTATATTAATCGTAAAAGGTTTTATGACTCATAGACCGTGCTCGTAGACTGAGTCTTTAACTCAATTTTTGTAAGTGTTACAGGGACCTACGAGCCCTCTTCTACGGTCCGTAAAATGATCTACGACCCGTAGATACAGTTCGTAAATGCCCGTCTGGTACCAAAACCAGATTCAATCCTTAGACGTTATGAACTTATCTGAGTTAGAGTAATTAAGGGGTGTTACATCACTATAATGTACATTATATTAGACATCAGAATTCAGCAAAACACTAAGCATAAAAATTTACCGAATAGACCCTCAAGGTTCGTTCAATAACCTGAGTACGTAAATTAGATATGATATCCTATTAAATTCGATGTTTCAGACTCAATGTAATTGTTAGAGCATGAATTCAAGGTCTTCTTGGCTCAAAATGTGTTTAGTTGCAACTAAACTAATTTAAAGCTCAAAAAGATCATTTACCCTCAAAACTTTCAAAAAATAAATCAAAACTCTACCTAGAGCTAAAATTGCCTCCTGAAACTAATGGAATCGTCAAAAATCTATTCTGAGTATCTAAACTTTGAATGTTGACCAAAATCAACACTTACTCTAAACTAACTTAAACTTTCAACTCAAGGGTTCAAATCTACGAAACAACTACAAAATAGAAAACAATAATCCTCCTAGATCAATTTTCACATTTTGAAACTAATGAAATTGATAGATTTCTATTTCGAAACTTGTAGCTCTAGATTTGTAGAAAACCCATGTACTTGGGAGTCTCTGATGATTAAATAAACCAAGATTTAATCAAGACTGCAAGTTGATACCAAAAGCTACTTTTGAACAACTTAACGCCTCTAAAGCTCAAAACTTCCAAATTTTACTGCTTTTTAATAAAACTCCAAAATCAAACTCGCAAACTGATCAAATATGACTTCGGGCAACTATTAAAAGGGGTAAAATAATATTTTTTTTGAAAATTTTCAAATATGACCTTCAGAGTCATTATAACTATTATTAAGGAAAATCTTTATTTTTGATTATTTTACCTAAAACAAAAATCAAATACTTCATTTGTTTCAACTTATTTGTCCTAAGTTTTTTGGTCCTTCTAAAAAGTATCTCTTTTTTAGAGAAATTTTTTAATTTTAATTTTTCATATAACATGTTTAATACACAAAACTAAAATATATTTCAGCATATTTGACATATGTTTGATTTACAATCACAAGATTCAATTTTAAATTTTATTAAATCTCATGCTAAATTAAAAGGATAAATAGATTAAAATAAAGAGCAATAAATAAATTGCTACAAAATATAAACATGAACACACAAATTTAATACATGATTAATCTATGCATTTCGTACACACGAAATGCACGGATATTATAAAAGTTCATAAGGACAAATAGAGTGATTCACAATTCAGATATTTTATTTTTTTACTTTATTTAAATTCAAATTTTATGTTAATTGAAAAAGTTTATCTTTATATTCAAGTTAGCGCAGATTGATATTGTTGACATCCAATTTTCACCCTTCACAGTATAAATTAATCATCGAGCTTTTAATTTTTAACAATTTAGAATAATTAGTTTTAAAAAATGTAAAAAATATTTTTTACAAGTTTAAATCTTTAATTTTAATTACGCTTTTATATTATTTGTATTTCAAGTATTACGTATTTAATTATTATATTTTCACTGATTTTTCAAGAATTTCTCAAATAGATTTTATTTTTAATCACTTTAGTTTAATTATTTTTAGGAGTAATTATTTCATAATTAAATTAATTATTTTATGTTGTTAATACTAAAGAGCTCTTTAATTAATTTGTATTAATTCTTCTTGTAGCTAAATTATCGATTAATTCAATTTGATTATTTTTTTAATTGGCCATAATTATAACTTCTAGTGGCCTAGTTTTAAATTTATATCCCCACCCATTGAACCTATTTTTAGCCTTCTTTTTGGGTCAATTATTGACCAATTTTAGATCAATTTGTTGGCCCAAACACCCCCCCCCCCCCCCCAAATCCGGCCCAATTCACTTTGTTTCACCATAAATAATAGGAAAAATTATATAAATACACAACTTATCTTATCATAATCTCTGAAATTTCCTATCATTTAAAAAAATTATAAAATTCCCATTTTTTTATATTCTCTCTCCTCTTATTTGATACTTATCATTAGCTTTATCATTTAATCTTTTACTAACCTATTATTATGACTATTTTGAATTTTTAAATTTAGAGTCCAATTAGTTGTCAATCACTATGCATTAGACAATTATCCATAATTAATTTCAAATTAAATTTAACCCATAATTAATTTTTACATAATTATTTCTTTCCTTTTCAAAATTTACTCTCCCTTTTTGAACCTAAGATCATTGAACAAATTGTCATTATCATTTTTTTTTTAAAAGAATTTTTGGTCCTTATTGAATTTGTTCTTCTTCATTGTTTGATTTTTTTGTGTTTGTATGGATTTTAATCTGTCTTTTAGTATAGGTCTCACACAATTAGAGATCCTCCCCAGTCCGATAATGTTGTTCAAACACAGTTAGTATCTCAAATAAAAAAATCTCCACAAGTTGACGAAGGTACTCAAGTTCTCACTTAGTTGGAGATGAGTTCAAATGAAGTGTCACAAATCAAAAAATTCCTCTTGTTATTAATCTGAGACATGATTTTGACTACGAAGAGAAAGAATTTTGTGCTTCATTACTCTTGAAATTTCATTGTATCAACTATAATTCAAAAAACTTCTTATATCAAGTTGGACGTTATGAAAATTGAAACGGTTATTTCGTTGTATCAAGTTCAACAACATAGTTTAACTTGATTTTATCAAATTTTTATTGTTGTATTTATGTCTTGTATCAAATTAATATTTATTTATTTTTTCATCTTATACTTTCATTTTCTTCAAATTCTTTTTTATCAATACCAAATACAAAGTTTAGATACCTTAATTTGAGATACTTTGATACTTTCATTTAGATAATATGTCTTTGATTTCCAGTAACATTTGTTTATTTTATATGTCGAGAGAGCTTTTATGTGAACCTTT
>JBCEWC010003251.1:0-30995 GCA_038996855.1 Solanum aculeatissimum
AATAATTTCAGATTCGTATAAGTCTTGTCGGAAAAAATTGAGTTTCACCGAAATTATTTTTGACGCAATTTGATTTTTTTGATTTTGGTTGGTTATTTGTTCAATTGATACTTTTCCGGCGAAAATAACAACGACGATGACATTAATGATGACGGAATGATGGTAGAAAGAAATAATGAAGGAATATATGCGCAAGGGGTGTGGCGGGAATGATTGCCAAGGAATCGTCTTCCCAGATCAAGGTAATATGCAATTGAGAAGTTCAACTAGGAAGAAGATAGACTAAAAATTTTTAATTTTTTTTTTATGTTCAGGTTATTTTCTGATTAGTCCGCAAAAATATTTTTTTGGCTTCACGCGCGTTTTGAATGTGTATTACATATTCCATGCCATGTCAGCGAAAAGTGTGGTACTCGAATAGTTTAAGTGTTCAATAGGAACATGTTATAGTTAAAGTGTCCAAGTAAAATTTACAGACAACTTTAAGTGGCTATTGATTTAAGCCATAATTTTATTACCTTTTCTTTCTCTTTCTACATTCTAATTCTATAATTTTCTAAAATTAAATCTCTCCTCATTATTACTATAATTTATTATTATTATTTACGAAAAGTCTTTGCTTCTTAATTGTTTTATTTCTTTTGATCTATAAAATAAAAAAATAAAAAAGTTCAATACATTATTTATCTCTCTCACTATTACTCTAATTTATTGTTTTTTAATCTCTCCTCGTCATTATTATTTTTCCTTAAATTTCTTTTCCTACCTTCTATTTGAATAATTTGCTAAATTATAAATCTTATTAGTACCATAATTTATTATTATTATTATTTATAAAAATTCTCTTCTTTCCTTAATTATTTTCTTTCTTTTGATCTACAAAATCTGCAAAAAAATAAGAAGATAAATACCTCATTTATCTCACTCCTAACCATTACTATAATTTATTACTATTTCATAATTTCTTTTTTTCTCCCTTCGTCCATCTTTACGTGACCCTATACTATTTTAGGATGTCCAACAATACTTGTACAATTTATGAAATTAAGAGATAATTTTACACTTAATTTCTAATTTACTCTTGCCATTAATTATAGTTAATTTTCTAATACATTGTATTAATTATATTTAAAGGATGATTTGGTAAAATTCTCCTATAATTTACTACTTCTTAATCCGTGTGTCAAGTCAATAGGAGCCAAATAAAGATGGATAGAGGGAGACCTTTTATTTCTATAAGGAAAATTATATATCTCTCCTCCTTATTAGCATATCTTTTCTTTCTTTTGATCTATAAAATCAGTCAAAAACATCTCTTTGGCCAATTATCACAAGTATTTTTTTTTTAATCATTTTCTTGGTCTTTTAAATACTTTTTTCTTAATTATGTGCTATGTTAAAATTTACAAAAGAAGTTATCAAATGCTATCTTAATTTAAGTGATAAATTATTAATATTGTGATGAAACATATTTTTTAGGAATATTTTAAATCACTAATTATCATGATTAGTAAGCATTTTTAACACAAAAATTCACAACGAAAAAAACATAAAAAATTACGAATATACCCTCAAGTTGCTCAAGCAGGCATGTCGACTTGCTATCTGCTTGAGCAATTACAAGGAAGAACTATAAAAATTTACGAATATACCCTCAAGCTGCTCAAGCAAGCATGCCAACCTGTTGCCTGCTTGAGTAGCTTTAATTATCATGATAAGCAATATTTTTTAACACTAAAAATAAGACAAAGAAATTACAACGGAAGAACCATAAAAAAATACGGATATACCCTTAAGTTGCTTAAGTGTCTACCAAGCTTTAATTATCATGATTAGTCATTTTTAACACTAAAAATAAGACAAACAAATTACAACGGAAGAACCATAACATGTTTTTTTAAAAATATTTCAAGTCATTAATTAGTATGATTAGTAGCATTTTTTAACGCTAAAAATAAAACAAACAGATTAAAACGGATGAACCATAAAAAAATTACGGATGTACCCTTAAGTTGCTCAAGCAGACACGTCAAAGTCACTAAAGTACTCACCTCTGTATGATGATAATGTATTGTTTACATATGTATCTTTAAAAATGAAAATTTAGCCATTGAAATTAGATGAGTACTTCATGTGTATATCCTTACTTCCATTTGGAGATGGATAAAAAGATATTCACTGGTCAAAATGCCTACTTAGTTTGACTAATAAAATTGGACAAATATGACTCATGTAAATAAGAAATTAGAGGAGCCTATCCCCATTAAAATGAAGTACAATAGCAGGCACCATAACAGAGGTGCGCCTTGATTTCAACAATGCCTATGACCGTGAAAAATTCAGTAAAACAAACTTCAATCCAAGAAACAAATTACATGTTTCCTATTTGAAAAATTTAAAGTCCTTTGCTTTTAAGATGATGGATCTTAAGGCGCCAATGGGTGCTAAAATCATCAACAGAAGTCCCAAAATTATGCAAACCTGTCATCATAAAAGTGTTTTCATCATAAATCAGAAGAAGGAAATTCAAAATGATTAGACTAATTTGTATCATTCGTACCCAGTTAGCAATCCAAGAGAGACTGAATCTCTTTGGTTTATAAATTGCAAGCCACATGATGCAAGGAAGCTGGAGAAGAAAACAAAGAGTTAAAAGGAGACGAGTCAAATAGTATTAGTACAAGATTTGGAGAAAGTCACTTACAAAATATGTTGTTGGGGCAAAAGCAAATCCTCCAAAGAATCCCAAAAGCCCACTAAAGAAAGGGATGGCGATTCCAACGAACATTGTGAAAACTGTCCATAACAACGGAAATAAAACTTGAATCAACAGCAGCACTAGTGTTTAGATACATGAAAATACAGCTATAATTTCATACCAACATATGTGCTTCTTGTAATTAATCGCAGGCGCCAAGTAGGCCTGAACCTGAGCTTCTTGACAAGGAGAGTCTCAAGCATGTCAAAAACTGGCATTGCATAGATCTGCAACAGTGTTGGGTTAGGCTCAATATTGCCATAACAAACATTCTAGTTCAGACATGTAATTAATAATTCAGCAGTACCTGATAACTTCCAATAACATGGATGACGACAAACAAGTTAGCCATGACAATGAGCCATGTAGGTTTATTCAAAGAGACGAGAATATTGTCTTCCACCGAATTTCCAAACACCCAATAGCCAACAATAGCAACAGGGAAATAACACACAGCCACAACAATGTAAGCAACTACGACTCCCCTCCACATAGGTCCTTTGGAAGGCTTCTCGGGAGTTGAAGGGATTGTAGCTTGAATCTCTAACACCACATTGTGACCTGCGTAAGCAAAAGCCACATCTCCCAGCGCGCTGAAAAAGTTGAAAACTATTCCCAAATCGGTTTTTTCGATGAAGCCATAGTCCACATCTGGCTGCACGCCCTTCATAGCTGAAGCCGCCCAGCCAATTGTAGAGTAACTAAATTAATCGTCACATATACAATAGTCAGGAAAACAGGACTTTAACTATTAATCGGCAGAAAGGAAAATAGATAGTAGTACTAAAAATTTTGTATACCTTAAGGACATGACAGCAGCAGCTAAAGACACAGCAGATATGGAATCCAAGTTAGGAAGATGAGAGAGCACAAGATGGACAGAGGCAAATATCATGATGAAGTATGGAAGTTTCAAATCTTCGCACTTGTGTTTGCATACTAAATCATGGACCTTCTGGAGTGATCTCCCTCCGGTGACCATATAAACAATGTCAACACCAACTTCGACAATTACCTGTTGGGGCACCACAATCCATAGCCCAAGCTTTTCCCCAAAAGCATACTGCCCCAACTCATGATATCTATCAAAGCGTTTCCCTGGAACCATTTCATGCATCTCAACCATTTGCCATAAAGTGTACAAAGTTATAATCCAAGATAGCACCAGCACTGTTACACCAGGTCCCCTAAAATTAAATTACATCCAATACAAATGAATTACTTTTCCATAACATAAGCCCCAAGTTACACACTACTCTATTTTCTACTGGCATGTAAATCTCTAAAATTAAAACGTACCATCCAAGTTGCGCCATAGCGTAAGGAAGACTGAGGACACCGGCTCCAACCATAGCCGTAACATTGTGGAATGTCGAATACCACCATTTTGCATTCCTAGAAGAAGTTATGGGAAGCCAATCGTCAATTGCTTTTTGTTCTGCAGTTCTTTCATCAGCCTGTCATTTTAATTATAGGTGAATTGAACAACAAAACTGATATACTGTTGATTTCTCATATGGTTACTCAATTAATTATCTCATTATTTTCATTGAAGAAAATTAAAATCAACCTAAAGGTAACTTTTGGAGATATATATAACTGCTAATTGAATTATCATCTAAGAAATCAACTCTAATTATGTGATACTGAACATAATGAATCACTGGGATGTACATGTTTTAGAATGGTAATTATCATTTTGAAGGCTCTGATAATGATAATTCACAGTTGTTAACCCAAAAAAAAAAAAAGAAGCAAATTACAATACCATATTGTTGTAGGAGGGGAGCTTGAAAGTTGGTTTCTCTGGGGAAAACACCAATTGATAGGACAATAACCTTTCTTTTATATAGTGCTTTGGTGCACTTCTATGGAAAATGTCTTTGAAAAATAATATATAAATAAATTTTGTTTCCTAATATGTTCCTCTACAGTGATATCTTATCTTTTACCTCAATGGAAAGTTATTTATTAGGGTATCAAAAATGTAAATATCATTCAATTGATTAATTGTTATTCCAAGTGAGGAAGATAAGAATTACTTCTATATAGTAACATGATATTGGTAAGAATATGATATTTTATTTATTCTAATCCCCTCAATAAATACATACTACTATATATAATGTTTGGGCAAAATGTGGTGAATTGTCACCAGCTAGGATTTGTATTTATCTCTTATTATAGATCTTGTATCTTTTTAAAATTATTCTCATTAGTTAATCTTTTTTCCTAAAACTTTTCCCAATTCTTTCCTTTTTTGTACTTTTTTTCCTCAAAGATTTTGTGACTTTTTAAAATTAATTTATATCCTTTCCTTAAAAGACTCTTTTTCTTTCTTTGCTCTTTTTAATTTTTTTTAACTCCCTCCTGTCTGTCTATGTACACCTTTTAGGAAAAATATTGAGTATAGATTAATTTGATTCAATTATTCTTATTTATTACTACTTTTTCAAAAAAAAATTTCCTTTTTGTATCATATATATACTCTTTATATTTTTAAAATAATTTTTGTTTTTAGAAAAGTGCTTTTGAAAAAAATCAACTTATGCTTAGTTTATTCATTTGAAAAGTATTTTTTGATAAGCAGATTGTGTTTGACTAAATTTTTAAAAAAAACACGCATTTGAGAGTCAAATTACGAAAAAGGAGAAGTATGAATTTACTTTTAATACAAGAAACTACTTTAAATATGTGTTATAAAAATTTTAATTAAATTTTTATTTTTATTAAATTAAAATGTATATATTTAAATTTTCAATTAATACTATACATAAAACAACAACATACCCAAAAACAACAACATACCCAATGAAAATTAATACTATACATAGATAAATAAAAAATAAATTAAATATTGATATAATATTAATGTGATATTTAAGTATAATTAAAAATATCGAAAATAAATAAATTTAAAAAGCATTCTACAGGTTAAATCATTACATATGAAAAATTCACCACAAAAAGAAATGAAATCCTTCATACATCAGAAAATCGTTATCTTTTTGGGTAGGGCTAAAAACTTTAATTGTTATTTTTTTTTTTTCTAATCTTGCAAAAATAATATAATAATATAAAATGCAAAATAAAAAAAAAATTATTACATAAAAATTTTTAAAAAAAAATGCAAATGAAACTTTACCAAACTAATGAGATATGCTAATTACACGCGGCGCGCACACACATATATATCTGAAAAGGATATTATGATCTTGAAAAAAATAATTTTTTTCTTATACTTTCTTAAAGAAACAAAATTTTAAAGAAGCAGTTTTACTAATTAGCTAAACGCTAAAAAAAATTAATTTCTTCTCAAAAATAGTGCTTTTACATTCCAACAACAAATATCAACCAGGCTCTAAAGATAAATCTGAAAACGAATAACTAATAACGTCCTAATTTTTCTTAAAATAATTAATATTATGGGTTATTTATTTTTGATAAAGATGATAAGTAAAATGGTCCAAAAGAAATACTTATTACACAAGTGCGAAGATTTTGAAAATGACTAATGAAAAATAACAATTTTTTTAATAAAAAACTCTTATAAAATGCTACAGAATCAATTGTCCCCGTTCAACTTAATTGGATGTGTTTAGCTTGATGTAGATTTGGTTAACAAGTTCAGTTCTACCTTAAGAATCCCCTGTTTTCTCTAACAACTAGTTTGAGATTAAAACATAAATTATTGTGTTGTTGATATTTAATTATATGTTTTATATTTTGATAATGCATCCATGATAATAAAGATTTGAGATTGATTCCAAAGTTACATATGGTAGATGGCATGTTTATTAGAAAATAAAGTGGAAAAGTGACGCGTTTGGAGTCTTGACAAATGAAAAATACAGTGAAATTAATTATATCTTTACATAGGAAGAAAAACTATACTCTAAAATATTTTTAAGCCAAAACAAACCAAGGCAGTATATATCTTGCCCGAAATTCCTTCGCCAAACATACTTCTATCTAAATTTAATCATTTGGCATCATCATCGCTTTTGTACTAGAATCATAAAAAACTTGTCCTAATTGTAGAATTTGTAGGTTTTTGCTTGTATTATGATGGATCTCAAGCCACCAATTGGTGCTAAAACCATCAACAGAACTCCAAAAATTATGCAAATCTGTCATAAAAGAACGTATTAGTCTGGCATTTTAAGTGTAAATAGAATGCAGAATCACAAAACTGAGAAATGCGCTTTACCCAATTAGCAATCCAAGAGAGACTCCATCTCCTTGGCTTGTAGATTGCAAGCCACATGATGCAAGGCAGCTAAATAAAACAAAAATTGTTAGTATCCCAAAAGACTCTGTACTACAAAGAGATTGGAATTATTTTTGCATAAATCACTTACAAAATATGTTGTTGGAGCAAAAGCAAATCCTCCAAAGAATCCCAGAAGGCCACCAAAGAAAGGGAAGGTGATTCCAACAAACATTGTGAAAGCTGCAATAAGACCGACCAATAACATTTGTTTCAAGGTTTCTACTTTAAAGTTTTATAGTGGGCGACAGATTAAATGAAGGCAAGTCATGACTTACCAACATAGAGGTTTCTGGTAACAAATCGCAAGTACCAAGTAGGCCTGAACCTAAGTTTCTTAACAAGCACCGTCTCAATCATGTCAAACACTGGCATTGCATAGATCTACAACATCATAAGATGAAAAAGGATTAATGCTTCATTAGGCTAATTAAATGTAGTTGAAATTTAGATCCGAACATGGTACCTGATAGCTTCCAATAACATGGACAACGACAAACATGTTAGCCATGACAATGAGCCAAGTAGGTTTGTTCAAAGAGATGAGAATGTTGTCCTCCACTGCATTTCCAAACATCCAGTATCCAATAAAAGCAACAGGGAAGTAACAGAGAGCCACAACTATGTAAGCAACAATAACTCCCCTCCACATAGGTACTTTCGAAGGTTTGTCTGGTGTGGAAGGGATTGTAGCTTGAATCTCCAGCACCACATTATGACCCGCATATGCAAAAGCCACATCTCCCAATCCGCTGAGAAAATTAAAAACGGTTCCTGATGTGCTGTGAGCCTTGTATCCATAATCGACATCCGCTTGTACACCCTTCTTAACTGATGCTCCCCAAGCAATTGTTGAGTAACTTCATCATCACACGTGCATATATGCAAAAATAAGTCAGTAACAATATCTACATTTAAAGACGTGAGCAAATAAGGGAAAATGTATATACCTCAACGACATAACAGCTGCTGCCAAAGACACACCAGATATGGAATTGAAATTGGGAAGATGAGAGAGCACAAAATGGACAGAGGCAAATATCATGATGAAGTATGAAAGTTTGATAGATGCACAGCCGTCTACTTGTTTGCAAACCAAGTCGTGGACCTTCTGGAGTGATTTTCCTCCGGTGACCATATAAACAATGTCCACACCAACTTCGACAATTAGTTGTTGAGGCACAACAATCCATAGTCCAAGTTTTTCCCCAAAAGCATGTTGCCCCAACTCATGATATCTATCGAAACGTTTCCCTGGAACCATCTCGTGCATTTCAACCATTTGCCATAGTGTGTATAAAGTGATAATCCAAGATATTATCATCACAGTCACGCCAGGTCCCCTGAAATTACATCCAAAATTAGAACCCATATGTAGACAGACGATATATGACTTTAGATGTTAGTGAAAATTGAGTATCGTACCATCCAAGCTCTGACATGGCATAAGGAAGACTGAGAACACCAGCACCAACCATAGCTGTAACATTGTGAAAAGCTGAATACCACCATTTTGCATTCCTGGAAGAAGTAATGGGAAGCCACGCATCGATTGCCTTCTCTTCTTCAGTTCTTGTATCAACCTGCAGCCATTGATTATATATCCAATTTTAAGTGAAACCAACAAATTAACATCATGAAGATGATAAACAAACCATTAGTACAACTTGCCATAGTTTAGTGATTTAATAATAATAGTTTTCATGTATTTATTAATTTGGTCTAAACACCCATACGAATTCATTTCTACCGTTAAGTAGTGGGTTGTCCAAAAGTACTTCAATTGCATAAAACAGACCCTTTAATTTAGTCCAATTTTGATTATTTCAAAAGATTTAACTTCTGTAACTAACATAATTTATTTCACACTACAAACCAAAGTAATTTCCAGATAATTGTCTTTAGTAAGCTAATTTGGTAACCTAAAAATTAATTAAATTTATAGTATTAAAAAAAGTAAAATTAAATGGTTTTTTCAGATGCAAAGCAACGTGAAACTTGGCGTAAAACAGTGGAATTATAAAAGGATTTTAACTGGATAATTCATGTGACCCACTAGTAATTAAAAAAAAGGTGTCAGATTTGATTAATTAGTATGAAGTCAACTGAAAAGTCGAGGCGATTTGCTCATCGCAAGTTGCCGTGAATTCACCGTCATCAATTAATTAAGCAAATAAAATCGTATGAGAGTACCCAACTCATATAACGTGATGTAAACACATGCAACGTTTAAACTGAATTTAATGCTATGATCCTTATTATTATTTTCTAAAATAAAATAGAAATAATTTTAGTTTGACTTGTTCAAGATTGATTCTACACCAACCAAACAAACAAGAAAGAGCTAGGAAAATTCATAATTTTCTCATGAACCAAATTAAATACAATTAAATGAACACAGAAACGACAGAGACAGGTTCTTTGACAATTTTTTTGTTTTTGGAACAAGGAGACAAGAGAGGTTACGTTTCAAGATCTAAAACTCAACCAAGCATTTAGCATATCTCACACAACATTATGGAAACTCTTGATATCCACATAATATAGAAGCTACTGTTCGTAAGAAAATTAATGGAACATAATACACTTGATATTATCAGTAAATACACGTTAAATTCATATATGTTTGGAGAGAAAAAGAGAGAGAGAGAGAGTTACCTTGGAGTCGTCGTAATTTGATGGAGCTTGAGTTCCCATGGCTACGAGTTGTGACTTGTGTTTAGTTGGAGAAATTAAACAACCAAACAACTGTGAAAATGAGGAGACAAAGATGACATAAAATTAAGAGTAGGAAGACTTGGAAAAAATATCTGTCTTTTATAAACGAAAAAGTACCTATATGAAAATTATTATGGGTTCTCAGTCCTAGTATTTAAAAGGAACCTAACCAGCAGAAATGAAAGTGACGTTTTTGTTTGACTTTGAATTAGAAAAAGATGAATAAGGCGATGAATTTTATACTATATACTATACAAGTTGCCATTAGTCTCATTACTATTTGCTTATAATCAAAATAACAGTTGTTTTGACTCAAAAAGTTGTTTTCAGATTAGCTGTAATCTCTCCAAGGAAAATTCCACGAACTCGCGCGGCATTACTCTTTTTATTCTTCGGCCTGCAGATCTTCTTGTGTGTTCAAAAATATATATAATTTGTAACGTACAAGACTGCCAGTAGAATAAAAAATGGACCATGTATTGTATTGATAGTAGACTACTCTATATATAGATTCTATATAATTTCTACAACAAAGAGATAAACTAAGAAAAAGATTAGACTTATCAATAACCTAAATACAAGGATTAGTTACAACAAAATCCTAAAGGGCATAACTACTTAATTTGAAAATAATATGGCTGATATTATCCATTAACTAACTTATTGATATGATCGACTTTAAAATATAAAATCTACAAGTTATTAATTCACTAATAATAAAGGAGAAACTCATACGTTCATACATAATTTGAGTAATGACTGAGATATACACATCTCACATGCTAAGAATTAATTATCTAAAATTAAGGAAAGTTTGAATAATTTTATAGGAATAGATCGAAAAACACATGACAGAATATTAAATTTTTTGAACTTCAAAAGACACAGCATATTAAAATTAATCTTCAATTTTTTTTTTCATAAGACAATATAGTATATAAGTTATAATCAAATAATTAATTAAAAGAAAATTATTACGAGGCATCTGTAATATATTATCGAAGGAGTAAAGAGCGCACAAAATATCATGTTAAAGATGAATAATTCACGGCATAGTGTGTTCAATTTGGCACCAATGAAAACATTTTTTTTTTGGGTCGTATTTGATTGATCAATATTTTTTAAAAATATTTCTCCGTGGAATAAGTTACTTTAAAATGATAAGATTAAAAATAGGAAAAACAAATCTGATCACAAATATCATTTAATATTAATTGTGTCTTATCCACCCTCGACATACCTCTTTGCTTTTAATTTATATGTTGTGCTTCAATATGCACGACGGTCCAAACAAGGATATACTTGGGGTTTCGTTTTTGCACGGACTATATAAATATTTTTTAATTACCAGTATAATACAACAATGAAAAGATCTTTTTGCTGCAGAAAATGAATTCTTAGTTGTTGTTTTTCATTTATTAATTATTACTTACTTTAGAGAACAAATATTACCTCCTTTCATAAAAATAGTACTTTAAGGTTTTCATCTGAGATTTTTTAAAGAAATGAGGAACATGTAAGACATGATGCTCACAATATGGTTATTTTTTAAATGTATGTATGTGTGTGTATATATGCATATTAAAGTTTTTCATCTATATATTATGATCATTCAAAGCTTATTGTAAAATGATATAACAATCTATTATGATCTTATATTACGTGCTCTTCAAAATTAATAGTTCAGATGAATGGCTATATAAACAGTCAATGATAAGAATTTGATTTTTTTTTTATAACTTCATCTCTCGTTTTTCTTTTCCCCGTCCCCATAAAAAAAGAACATATGTTTGTCTGGTATTTGACGGACTTAACCTTAGCCAAAAGGATGAGAAAAAGTTTGTAATTATGATCAAAATTTACTCACACAAGATGTTTGTATATACCAAATGATATATAGACACGACTAAATACTACATATACTTATCTTATCTGACTAATACAACTAACAAAAGCTAAATGAAATAGAACGCATCCAAATAAAATCAATTGACATAAGTCATAGAGCAAAAGGATAAACGAAAGACTAGAAATTTCTTCCATGAAACTCAGTTAATTATGATAAGTTAATAGACTATACAAATATGTGGGTATCTTCTTTAATTTGTTGCCTTCAACTTCAAAGTAAATTGATATATATGGATGGATCTAATCTTTTGGCATTACTTAACATTATCTATTTCCTATAGTCAACTTTTAAGTGTTTATCGTATTCATGACATCCTTCAAAAAATTAATTAATGAAAAACTACTTCATATGCTCAAGCCTTCAATTTTATCCCTAACATCGCATTACTATTGTAATATCAATTAAAAAGAATTTAATTTTAAGATAGTATTGTCGTTTATAATGGTACTAGTCTTCTTGTACGCGCTTTGCGCGTGATCAAAGCGTGTACCTCATCTGGTAACAAACCATACAGAGAAAACTTAAATTTAATTATGAACTTATGAAAAAATAAATAATTCACAATAAAAGTAATTTTAATAAATTATTTATTTATAAAGGTCTTATATATCATGGTAAATTAGAATTTTCCTTAGCGGCTATAGAATATTTTCTTGATTCAAATAAGGAAGACGTAGAAATCTATTTAAATAAGAAAGATTTAGGAGTCTTTTCATGACCAGGAGTCTTATTTTATCATTTATTTTAAAAGTTAATATTTTAAATATGATTAAACAAGAATTGAAATAAAAAATGGTAAAAAGACGATTTCGTTTAAAGAAAAGTCTTTTAATGAAAGACAAAAATTTCAAACAACATTTCTAAGGGGGAAATTACATATATATATATATATATATATATATATACACAAAAAAGTAAGAAGTTTACAAAAAAAAAGTAGTTCATGTTTTATTTACATAAAAAAATAGTCCCAAATCAGTGAAACTATACATAACTATACAATATAGTTACAAAAAATATACACTGTTATACAGTGTATATTACTTATACATGAGTTATACACTAAATATACATCATGATATACAAATATACACTGACTATACATGTCTATACAACGAGGGTTGAATGCTCGAAGCTGTAACAAATAGTCAAAGGTTAGTTGGATGACTAATTTTCGTAATTAAAAAAAATGGACTATTTTTTGTGTAAATCCCTTCACGTTTTTAATAAAATATAGATTATTTATCTGAATCTTATTATTATTATATAAAAAAATATAACATAACACAAAAGTTGACTTTGACTATTTATATTATTATAGAGAATTTGGACTAAAATATTATATTACTTACCCTATACTTCACGAGGTTCGTTTTTCTTTGAATTTGACTAAATATCTAAACTTTATAGTGGTGATGATGACATCTAAATTCAAAGTATACTAATTTTAAATCAAACTCACCAAGTGTACACACATGGCGGCATTAAAGTTGGTAACTTTTTTGATGATTCAACATGTGCTCTCTTGTTGACTTCCTTTTTCTTTGAAGATAATTTATTCCCTGGCATAAGGGCAACGTAATAACATATTTTGTTTTTCCATTTTTAAGGAGTTAAAATTTAAAAATATTATTTCAGTAATATGATCACTTTTATTGAAGAAGTATATTTTTACAATTATTTAAGAGTATAATTTTTTCATGGGATAATATTGTTTTTTGTTCCTTAATTATTGATATATTTAATACTGATTCTTGGGTGGTATGAATATGATTAAACATACTTAATTAACATATATATGCTCTATTAGATATGAAATATGTAATGCTTAGATCATTTTGTTGAATTATGTTACCCTCAAATATGAAATAACATTACAAATTTAACATAAAATTTGAATGATTGAATGATGTCAAGGTCACTATTTAGTAATTTTTGTGAAAATTCAGAGGAAAAAAGATGAAATAATATATGTTTTTTAAATAATTAAAGATTAAATATACTCAACCAAATTAAACTCGAAGCTTGCCGTTATTTAAAGGAGGAAAAACACAATTTCCCTTATTACATTACTATTTTGCTTATTCATATTAGGTACTCCCTCCGTTCAACTTTACTTGACCCCTATTGACTTGCCACAGGGATTAAGAAGTAGTAAATGATAGGGGTAATTTTATCAAATCACCCTTTGAATATAATTAATACAATGTATTGAAAAATATAATGGGAAATAACTATAATTAATGACAAGGGTAAATTAGGAACTAAGTGTAAAATTATCTCTTGATTTCATAAACTGGACAAGTATTATTGAACATCCTAAAATAGTATAGGGGTCAAGTAAAGATGAACGGAGAGAGTAACAATTATATAAAGTCAACTAATCAAGTCGAAATTTAAAAGAAAAAAGGGTGTCGTATGAAAATAAATGTGGAAAATTGTGTGTGTCCATACCTATAGGCTGAATTTTCCAAGAGAATTTCATTTACAAATAATAACTACTCCTAATTACGTTTGGGTTGCACTTGCTTTTTATGCACTTGATTTGTCCATTTTTATTTGTCCATTATATTATTTTAAAATATTTAATAATATTTATTTAATTTATAAAATCAAAAGATAATTTTATACTCAGTTCGTAATTTACTCTTGTCATTAATTATAGTTATTTCTCTATTACAGTTTCAAGACATTATATTTATTATATTCAAAGGGTGATTTGGTAAAATTATTTTTATCATTTACTATTTTTTAATCTCTGTGTTAAGTCAATGAGGAACGAGTAAAGATGGACGGAAAGAGTTATTGCTAGATATGAGAGTCCGTGCTAATTATTTATGTCTTGATTTATCTGACACTAATAGAAATTTTTATATATTTTAAAAAAATTTAAGTTGTTAATTTTTGCAACATATAGTTTTATGTTAATTTTAAATAATATATGTGACTTATTTTGTTCTAATTTATGTAGCACACATAAAATTTTGAGAGTCAATCAAAATTTATTTAATTTTAAATTACTGTAATTTATAGTATATTTTGCATATAGTTTAAATAATGTATGGGACTCTCTCTGTCTCAATTTATGTGGCACTAATAAAATTTCAAGAACCAAAATTTTAAATTAATAATTGTTGTGACCTCTAGCACTTTTTACGTCATTTCAAGTAATACAACTTTTAAATTATTTATATTATATTTTTTTATAAGTACTTTATTTTTTACACAAATATAATCATGGAAATATATTAAAAGAGTTATGTAATTTTATTTGTCTAGTTTAAAAAGAAAGACTTAAATTATGATTTTGTATTTGCTTTATCCTAATTTCAGTATTTACATGACTTAAAATAAATTGAATAGGATAATATAGTTAAATCACAATTAAAATAGCTCGAATATTTTTTTATTAAAAGTAATCAAGAGCCAAAATAGAAAATATTTTTATCAAGTAAAATATAATATAATAATATTAGGCAAATCAATAATAGATTATTTCAAAGTAGCAGTTGCTCTTTAATCTCCAAGTGGACTTCAAGAAAACCAACCAAATCCATTCAGATCAATTGGCAATTGCAGCCGACTTCACAAAGAAAAAAAATGGTTCAATTAATTGTTTTTTATCTAACGATTATTATATGTGCAATTAGGGAAAAAAAGAACATTTCACATGTATAATTAAACGAATCTCCTTAAATGTAAGAAAGATTTTTCATCTAAAAATTAAATTAAATTTTGGCAATGCATATGCGATGTGTAGTTGTCGGGTGTGACATTCATGCATTTGATTCAACTTTTTATTTCATACCTAAACAAAATTTATAGTTGATATTGTTATTTTTATTAATTTTTAAATTATTTATATCGGATATAACCATTACTTGCACCAATTAAATTTATTATTACTTATCAACATTTAACGTTTACTATGTGTGAAGATTATAATAAAGAGTAGTATACTATAATTCATGTTCAATTTTATTTTTTTATTGAACTAAAACTTAATCAACAAATATTATACTTTTTTTAGAATAGTTTTGTCATTGTGTATTATACTTTTATTATGTGTATTTATTTATTTGATAAGATTGTACAAATAATTGATTTTGTAATTTATGAGATTTTATATTTATGAGCAAAATCTAAATTACATGTCTAAATAAAATTTGAACTTCATGTTATGATTTGATTTTTTATAGCCAAACGGTGCCTCAAAAACACTTTTATTGTTTTTATGTTGTTGAAAAATTAATAATGGAAAATAACTAAATATAAATAGAACTATTTAAGAAAAATGAAAAACAAAAGGGGACGAAATAATACTTTGCCGGAAAGCCAATATCCACTAGGAGCCCCTTATGGCCTTATTGGTTTTTTATATAGTAGTATTCATTAGTTTTAATTTGTTTTTTTTTATTATCCAAGAAAGAAGTATCTCTTTCTCTTTTTAATATGATATATTTAAAATTATAAAATTAGAGAGCATTCCAACACATTTAATATGTCTTTAATTTATAATTATAAAATTTAAAAGTTTTATTGAATTTTTTATATTTTATATTAAATTAAATAGAATAAATAAATTAAAATAGATGAAGTATTATGTTATGGTTTAAAAAGTAAAATATTGAGTACCAATAGAAATGATTTTTTGAGTAAAATTGTATTCCATTAGTCATAGTCAAGATAACGCCAAAATTAACTTTAGACTTAAGTAGTTGTCTTATCAAAGACATTGACAGCAGCCCTGCCAAAATATACGCCTATTTTTTACTTTTTTTTAATTGTGCTCCACATTTTCTTATATAATAGACGGCTAAGTTGAACAACTTAGGATCACTGTGTCTATTTTAGCTGCATGTTTCAGTTTATTGAAACATGCAGCTGCTTCAACAGTTTGGTGGTTCATACCTGACATTTTAAGTTTAATATTTTGAGATCGAACCTCAATGACACCAAATTTCTTAATCAACTGCTTCAAGCAGGCAGATGACTATAACGTGTCTACCTAATTTTATGGTGGCTATTGACTAAAGTGTCTACTTAATTTTGTTGTGTCAAGGCAGCTACAATCAAACATCTGCACGCGTATGCAAAAGTGACTACTTAATGGCTATTAAAGTGTCTACATATTTTGTTGTGTCATCTGTTAATTATTATTTAATTGTTTCTTCATTTCTTCAGCTACCTTAACTATGAAATTACAATAACGTGTTTGTTTAATTTTGCGTGATTATTAAAGTGTCTACTTAATTTTATTATGTCATTTCTATTAATTATTATTTAAATATTTCTCCACCTACTTCAATAGTGAAATTAAGTATTACCCGTCATAAATTATTTTTTGACTAAAGCATTTTACGGTGACTATTAACTGTCTATTTAATTTTATAATGTCATTTCTATTAATTATTATTTAATTATTTCTTCATCTACTTCAACTATAAAATTACAATATTACCCGTAATGAATTATTTTCTCGTGCAGAAGTAATGTGTATTATTTAAAAATAATTTGAAAATATTATATATTCAAATAATTAAAATATATATATATATATATTAAAATTATTAATTCTTCAAATTTTATCTAAATTACAAAAATAATATATATTAGACCCGTGACGCCCAATCTTAACCACTAGTTTATAATAAGTGGTGATTACTCATTGTATAGCAATTGCACAGAAAGCAATTTAATTGTTTGTGTTCACAATGTTTGACGTCATTTCCATCTACCTCTATTATATCGTTGACAGATCAGCCTGAGTGTAGCAAAAGGTTTCTCGCTTTTATTTTGTCAACTTGTCTCATTCTTGATATTAAAAAAAAACAAAGGAGAAAAAAATTCTAGAGAGGAAAAAAAGAAGCGGAGAAATTTAGTATTTTAGTTGGTTGACTATTCGAACTCTTACTAAATTTTATTGGTGAAGGTTTAGTTTCTCATATTGTAATCTCTCATCTCATTTCTCCTGCTCCTATTCCCAATTTTTTTTAAAAATACTTAAAAATATTTTTTTTGTAAAAGAAGGGGGGTGAGGGTAGGGGGAGAGAATATGAAAAATGTAAAAATTAATTATTTGTATTTTTTAGTAATATATATTACTCTCTTTCCCAACTTATTTGTTGTTATTAAATTTCAAGAGTCAATTTTTTTAATATAGAATTTTCAGGTTTTAAAAAAAATAAAATTACATATTTAGGAACTATGAAAACTACGAGAAGTCCTAATAAGTGAAATTTTAGAATATATAAAAGATATAAAAAAAAATCATGGTAAGAAATATTTGTTTAATTCTCAAAATTTGAATATTAATAACAATGACGATAATAACATATTCAATCTAATCTCACAAATGAAATATGAAAGGAATAGTATGTGCAAACGTTTTCTATCTTGAACAGATAAGAAAGTTGTTTATAGTAAATTCTTGACTTAAGAAAAGCAAAACATAGCGGTTGTGGAAACATAAGCAGTAACGATAACAAGATAGAAAGAAAATTGAAGCAAAAGAAACAACAAATAGAAATAGAAATAAGTTATATGAAAAATAAGAAATAAAAATAATACTAATACTATGGATAAGAAAAGAGTACAAAATATGCCACTTTTTCAAGTCAGAGAATACCATCACGTAAATTAGGATAAAAAAATTAACAAAAACTCTAGACAAGGGAGGCAGATATTTGGAGTTGCTCACAATTGTGGACTTTTCAAACTTGTTAGTCAACTAAGAATTTTCCATGAAACAATACTGCAACTAGATAAGCGTGGACGCAACTTAATCACTTGACTTTTAGAAAAATTGTACTACCATTGTCCTACTTTCTTTCTAAAATTCTAAGAGTAGTGCAGAAAACAGAATTTTCTCTAAATTCCATTCACATGATCACATTAACAATTTGTATTATTCAGACAAATTACGTGTATCACAGCTGCCTTTATCCAGACAAAGATAATAGCAAAAGAGAAGAAAAATAAATTTTAACTTTGACATTTATTGTAATGATATCTACTGCTTTTGTATTTAAAAGTCTATTTGAAATAAGTTTGTATATCAGGATAAACTAAACTTACTAGAGAATGAAATCCTTTCTTTGGACTTGACTATCAGGATAAACAGAAAACATAGTTCGGCCCAGTATTTATTCCATTTATCAGAGGGCTTCTTGTTACACCCTCAAATCGTACGGGAAACTTACGTAAATGTCCCTATGGTCATCTAGTTTACCAACTTGGTCAAAGGATATAATATCTAAATATTTCAACTGTATATGTTGTGGATAGTATGTATAATATATGTATACTTAATATGAAGTATACACTATTGATACCTTCCCACAATCTTAATGAACATAAAACAAACCAAAAAGTGGATGATGATCTTGAACTTTTGACTGTTTGTTAGGCAACACTTCAAGATTAATATTTGCCATGGAGCAAGGGGTCAAAAGTTCAAAACCACACATGTTTAAGGTCATTGGAAACAGCCTCTCTACCTCTGGGGTAGTGGTAAGGTCTGCGTACATTTTATTCTCCTCACACCCCACTTATGGGATTTTACTGGGTATGTTGTTGTTGTTATTTAAGGTCATTGGAGCTTCATTCCAAGGAATTGACATAATAATGCAAACCCTCTGCTTGAACTCACTAAAAGCATGTTTTATTACACATCCTTCTTCAAGGAAAGCTTGCACACAACTACAACTAAGAAAGCTTGACAAATTAGTTCTTTAAGTTACAACTGACGGGGGTGTCACAAAATGTAAAATTAAAACATCAAACAGATTTACATTTCTTCTAGAGCAAAGAGATTACTTGGAAATCTTAGTAGGCTACTAAACTACGGGGACATGTCGATGTGTTGAACTAAGAGCTCACTTGACCTGCCAAATTTTATTGGGAGTCCATCCTATGAGCCATCACCATCATTTCCGTTTCTGCTTATATAAACCAGAATTCCTTCACATCTTAAACTCAGCAGTCTAGAAGATCAGGCTGTGGATAGAACAGAACGCTCGTACAATTCATATGGCCTCAGCTCACTTGAAGTGGCTTTGACAGTTTCTTCTGAAGCACCAAAACACAAGTACTGGTTCACCAAACTCTTGTTTCCTGTGATTTGCTTGTATATCGAATCTGATGATTTTGCTCGCACGTGATTAGAAGAAGAAGGTCTAGCAAGCTCATTCTCAATTTGGGTGGCCTTCTGTTGGTCCAACGAAGTGTGTGAAGACACTGATGAAACTGAGAATGAACTAGAGCAAGATGATCTACGACGGACACTAAGATGTGGTATAGCCAGCATGACGCCATTTACTAGTCCTGAAGCAAGTTTCTTTTTCGCTGTTGGACTTGGAAGGTTACTTCTAACAGAGAGTGTCCGCTTGTTGTTTGGAAGAGAACAAGGCTTGGAGAATCTCTGTCGAAGAGGAACTGGTGCTGCTTCTGAATTTCTAGCAGAACTTTGATCTGCCAATTTCTTGAGCCTCTGAGTATCTCCTTTCCTTATTTTTGGCCAATGGAAAAAGCGTTTCAGCCTTTGTGCAGCATTATTTGCAGAATTGGTTTTACCCTCATTTCTAGGACACACGTTTTCACTGCTCACATTGTGTTGACTCAGTTCAGTTGAGGTGCTCAGCTGCACGCTTTCATTGCCATCATGCTCAATGCCCGTGTATAAGAAGATTTCGGTGTCAGAGAGTCTGAAGGAAGTGCCAGGACTGCTACCTACATGTTGCATTTTTAAATGGGATGCTACGACTCTCCTTGCTGAATAATCGTGTTGACTAAAAATACCCCCAGCAGAGATCAACTGTTTCGTGAGGAGTTCCGATGAAGCAGAACGTGGCCGTTGTCTAAGGATATCAAGTGGTGTCATCCCATCCTTATCACGAATATTGACGTTAACAGAGCGGACAGTCATTAGTAACTCCACAAGTTCAGAATGAATATTTCCAATGACAGCCAAATGAAGTGCAGTTCTGCCATCCTTATTTTCAGCATTAACAATTTCTTCAATGTTGAAAAACTTTCCACAAACTAATTGCTTCATGAGCTGGATTTGATGGTCCAATCTGCGGAAACAAGGAGTTTGGAAACCAGTAATGGCGACATGGAGAAATGTTTCTCCGGCATTGTTTCTCAAATAAACCAATGAGCTTGATGCAACAATTAAAGCTTCAACAACAGCTAATTGGCCCCTAGAAGCAGCAATATGTAGTGCAGTGTTGCCTTGATTGTCTGTGGAGTTAATAATATCAAAATTTTTTATAAGATACTGGACAACCTGCAACCATGAACAGATTGATGTAAGGCAGAAAAGAAATCCAGACTGAATTAAGGAACGGCAAACATACTACCCCAACTGCAAACATTAATATTATCTCTTTCAAATACTTTAGATTTCGAGATCACAACGGTTACAACATCTAAGCTTGTTTCGAGGTAATCTCAACATGAGAAACATAGAAAAAGGAGGTAACACCAAATCAGAGATGAACCATTTATTATTAGATGATATATAATGGTATCCAAAAGTCTGTCTGATCTTTTTTTTTTCTTTCTGTTTTACAGAATATAGACGAGTAAATCCTGACCAGAGTCTTTCCCAAGTCTCAGATCAGGTGATAAACAAACAAACATCTGTAAAAAGAAAAGTTAATTATCTAACCCTCGAGTATAGATCAAGTTATGATGAACAAAAACAGAAAATTACAATTACCAAAGCCTTAATTCAAACGCTAGCAAAAAGTCATAGCAAGCCCAATAGCTACTTCTACTAGAAAACCAAGTAAGCATAAGACGTGGGGAGGAACGTATTTACAAGCTATATCATTTACAATTTATTGAATCTCAAGACATTCTTCGAACCACTATCACAGACGTTCTTGGGAACTAGAATGCACCAAGACTCAAAAGAGGTCTCCGAAATTCTCAAAAACTGGTAAGCACGCAAGTCATACCTCAACCTGGCCCTTGCCAGCAGCTGCATGCAAGGGTGTTGCACCCTGAATGTCTCTATAAGCTAAGATATCATCACAGCATTCAGAAAGAAGCTCCTTCAGTACCTGCAGATTACCTCCTCTAGCAGCAGCATGAATTGCTCTATTCATCATCTCCCACTTATAAGCAGATGGAACATCACTAATGTGTTTATCCAGCTCACCACCATCACGCGCCAGAAACCTCGGGGTGATAGCAAAATCAAACAGAACCCTGAAAAGATCACAACTTTTACTCCTAGCAGCAGCATATAATACATCAGTGACACCATATTCCCCTTCTCCAAACACCAATAGTGGGTTTCTTTCAAGCAATTCTTGAACAAAAGCCAGGTCTCCAGCAGAGGCAGCAGTATATAAAAGCCACCCACCATAGCCAGCTTTGAGAAGTGAATTTTTCCCTTTCTTGGTGTCACATTCAAGCATCAGTTTTCTTGCAACTTGAGAGCGGCATCTAGCCACATCATCAAACTGCTCTTCATCATCCCATACAGACTCAAGCCTCCGAATCCTACGGAGTGAAGTGAGCTTAATAAGATGATTTCCATCTAATCGAAGAAGCTCACGGACCAAATCATAATGACCATTAGCAGCTGCATAATCAATTGGTGAAGCATACCACCATTGATCCCCTGTGCTCTCCCACCGAAGAGGAAAATACGTTGGAGGCATTTTCACAAACAGAGAAGTTGAGCAACAAAGCTCAAATTTTACCAAACAACTCTTTTTAACCACTTCCAGAGGGATAATCAAAGATTCTGTAACAAGAAAACTTCACAGTAAACAATTGCAAAGAGATAGGAATGAATGACATAAAGGAACTTGACCCACAAAACAACTATATACTACTTATAGATAATAATGAGAGAAGAACCTACTGTGATACCAAAAATAGCTTGTGGATACATAATTTAGTGTATATCGACTGGAAAAAGTAAATCGATAAATACGTACTCAAAAGAGAAGAATTAATACTAAAATAAAGAATCATGCTAAAGCTTAGAGTAGACACAATAAGCACCTTGAAGGAGAGTGAATAACAACTAAACAATCAACGAAAATAGTACAAAAATGTGAAGAATAACAGGAGAAACACATGGAAAAACATGATTTAGTTATAAAAAAGAGACGACAAAACAAGAAAAGATTGATAGTGATGAGAGAGAAGAAAGATTGAGCCCATCATTAGTCCACTAAAAAGGATATTTTCTTACCACTAAGAAATGGCTTCTTACAATCAAATTAATGAAGAGAGATTCATATATTTATATACACCAAATTTTCGTATCAGATCAAATAATTTACAGTAAAAACGCCTATAATTTATATGTTAAAACATTTAAAACACATATTTTACATTTATTAATTTGATACAAATACTGAATGCGATACATCTTTCTCGATTGAGTGAAAAAGCTGATAATACAGAAACAGCATGCAAAAGTGAAACGAAGGCGCCAAAACGGTGGTAAATTCGTAATATATCCCCAAGTCATGCCCCATTTTTAACTTCTTCCATGCCGGTATTATTTACTACCTGTAACATTTTTATAAACAAAATTAGTGCAGTAATTAAGTTGATTAAATTTGAAAGATTTCTTTCCAAATTTGCAATTTTGTGATTTGAAATTTTAATCTCTCTTTCCATATTATTACTTCCATTAGTCTCATATAAATAAATTGCTAAAGGTGTGACTTAAAAACAGTAATTTATCAATATTGCTCTTTTGATTTTTCCCAAACTCTTCTTAAAAGGTCCAAACTCTTCCTAAAAGGTTGAAATAGTCATTACATAAAATTGGAAAGTAGATAAAAATTTCATCAAAAATAGAATTTTGAAAAATTAATTTGAATTCTAAATTAGATTACATTAATTTAATATTTTAAAAATATTTTCTCATATCATCTTAAAAATTAAAATATTGCTCAAAATTCAGATTTCAAAACAAAAACTATGAGAATTAATAAAAAGAAACGGAGGAGGGGATATCAATAATTCATTTATAGTGGACGTATATAATCAATGCACTAAAATTGAGTTTGCGGCATTAATTGTTGGATGATCTGTCCTGCGGCTATTTTGTTTTAAAGGTAAATTTTATTTGATTACCAGACACCAGGTGTCCCCCTTAACCAAAAGTAATTTCCCGAAAGTTGAAATTCGCTTCTCTTTTAGGCAAATTACACGGGTTAAATGAATAGGAATCTGTAAACTAACTTTTGGGATAATCACACAGAAAAAAATAATTTATATAGAAAGAAAGCTTTCGAAAATTCTGATTACATCTCGATTTGAAATTAATTCATTCGAAATAGTTCAGCTTATTCCTCAATCTCAAGATAGAAATGAGAATTAACAATCAGTGATTTGCTTGTTGATAATCAATAAGTAATATATGCACTTGCACTAGCCATTCTTACCAGCAGCTAATTAATAGCAATTCATCAACCAAAGTCAGAAAAGAGGGACCAGCAAATAGCAATCCCAATCAAAACTCTAAAAAAGGAAGAGATATGCCCATGTGAAAAAGCAGCTTTTTTCCTGAAACTGAAAGGGGAGTGATCAAAAAGGAAAAAGATTGTTATAATGGTTCTACAAATAATAATAATGCATGTGATTGCCCAAAATTTAGCTCACTGCTTATTTTACGTTTTCTAATTTCAAGTCCTTTTCTGTCCACTGTTGCATTTTACAACTCCTTTTTCCATATGTTCAGATAGAAAGCAACATCATAGCATGGAAAACAGTACATAAGGCATGTCCGCCACCAAAAGGTGATGTTAAGAGTTATATGTAAAATGTAATTTTCTAAGTAAAATTGGAAAAACATTAAATGGAAATCGGTGCTGAAACAGACACTTTTTTTTGACAAAACTAATTAAAATGGACCCTCTCTAAAATTTGGAGTGGTATATATGTATAGTTGTTGGATCGTTGTGACACCAAAAATACATTATCTATGGGTAATTACATGTTTTTTCATGAGTGTTCAAAATTATCATTTGTGCTGGATTTTGATCCTTTAGTACATGTATCTAGAACTCGGTCCCATGGTACATGTACTCGAAACGTAGAGGTCAAAAGTAGCTATAATTTATTTTATATATGTTGTATCCAATAAGTAGATTTGCATGTATTTTGGGATACACTAACTCTCTCACTCACCTCTATCCGATCTCACTTGCCTCTCTTCCTTTGTATCTATATTTCAAAGTACATTTGGTAGCAAAAATATATGTATCCAAGGTATATCCGACTTGAAATATGTTGTGAAATTATTAATTAGTGAGATAATATGTATTTATTTCAAAATAGGGAGAATTAGTAAATATGATAGAAATATTTATATAGGTAGGTAGTTTTTTGCAGCAGAGAATCCTCTCGCTCGCTTTTCTCCGATCTCACTTGCCTCTCTTTCTTACCATGTATCTATATTTTGGTGTATATCTGATAATAAAAATATATGTATATTGGTTTATCCGACTTAAACTCTACTATGAAATTATTAATCAATAGAGCAATATGTATTTCTTTTAAATTATAGGGAGAATTAAATATGATTGAAATATTTGTATAATTAGGCAGTTGTTGCTGAAGAGAAATTTTCACATGTAATGCAACGACAAATTAATGTTACTGCGGCCCACCAACCATCTCTTTGTTAAAATTGAAACCTTTTTATGAGTAAACATTACTAAGTGATTGGATACATAGAAACAGCAATACAATCACCAATCATCTGTAGGCAGAGCTAAGAATGTTATATATGTAGTGCATATCGCCACTATGTTCAAGATCATATATATCTATGGAATGTATCATTTCGAATTATATTTATTCAAATTAAATTTGTGACTTCGATGAAAACCCATATTTAATTTAATTAATAAACCAAAAATATGGATGCATTGAGAACCAGTAATGGAGTATTACTGGTTCTAAATCAAAAGCCCACACCATTTGTAGCTCTTCTAAAATTCTGCCCTTTTTTTCAGCAGAAGTATAAATGTGGCCCAAATAACTTGATGACCAAACATAGATGAATAAATTCTGCGTGTTTGGTGTGGGGTGGGAACAGTACAGCATTAAAAACATTATTATTATTAATTAGAAATCTAGTCAGACATGTAATCTAAATTCACGAAACAAGGATGGGATCATAGAAAAATGGTGATATCTTAGTATTGTACGTTCATATAACAAGTACCCGTTAATTAACCATATTTACGCTATACATACCATCTAATATCCTGTACAAGAATGAAGATGCTAGTTTTATTTGCTTTCTTTTTGAAGATGTTAATCTTGTGTGGAGATTTTAGCTGAAATATGCAAGCAAGAAGAATCACTCAACTTGGAATACCACTTTATAGTAATAGTGTTCAGTAAAACTTCGGACAAACAACTGTTTCATAAGAAGCTGTGAACTGATTACAGAAGCGTAAGCTACTGGTCCTTTCAAAAACACATGCACATCAACTACAGCAGACTTCTCTTTTTGTTATAAGCAACAAGTCTGCTGTAATATGGTTCGGGATAACCAACTATATAAACTATGCTCCAGATATACATACTTAAAAGGGGAACACACCCAGCAACAAATACTAAGGCTTCCGTTCTGCTGTGCTCCGGCTCAGAAAGAACAATATCAACCACCGACAAGCAAAGCCATAGAAGGTCGTCATAACACTTCAAACCCACTGCAAGAGGAAGTGTGGAGTGAAGGCGTGTAGTTGCAGCAGCTTATGCGGGAATAGTTGTGGGAATATACTGGGTATACGAGAAGAACTGTGCCACGCTTTGATATTGACACTCATGGATCTGATTTCAAGCATGAGATCACTCAAAGATCAAATATATGATCTTTTGTAAAATGCCACAGTCCCTCACCCTTCTCTTGAAGGCTTTGAAGATGAGTGCATTACGGGTGGCTCTGATGATGAAAACTTCACTTGCAACAGCAGATAATTCAGTTCTACAATAACGACATAGAATACAATGGAACTGGAATTACTAATGCACCAATGCAGGTGGTGTTCCCCTTCACCTCAACATTGATGCCAAATTTCTTCCTTCGCTCCACCAACAAGTGGTGTTTGCTTTCTGGATTATCTAGTTGGTCATTGATGGCCTCATCCAAATACAAACACAATTGCTGACACCATATCACACAATCCAGCTAGATATTTCAGCCATAGATGTTGATATTCACCATTCACTGAACTTCCTTCTCTCAATCGCCTAGTGGGAATAGCTGTATGCAAACACATGCAATTACACCGCTCTCTCAATCTCAACACTCGGTGTCACTATAGTGGGAGTTGTGTAAGAGGCAAACCCTCTGCGAGCCCCACCCTGCCTACACTTCCTTCTCTTCACAATATCATTAATGACAAACACCTGCCTGGTAGGAGATAGATTTCACATCTGCCATCTTTGTCCTTCCAATTCCACAATGATCAGATTCCAATGGCACCACCAACCAGTAATTATAAAATACTCAAAAACTCCTTTTGATTTGATGCTTATAGGCAAAAGAAGCATTGCCTACTGCACATTCTAGCCATAAAAGAAGAAATGGCAGCTTGTCTGCTTAAGAGGAAGTTGCCTCTCTTGGTGATCAAAAAATTCCCTACAGCAATCTAAACAAAGCAAGTCGAAACTGAATAATTCATGATATGCACAATTATTTAAGCACCGCCCACAGTTGATGCAACGTTTAATGCAGATAGTGCAAGCTCTGCATAACTGAGCAGTAGATTTCTTCTTTAGGCAACTTTCTGAGGGGCAATCATAGACTACTCTAAGCTGCTGGCATTTCGGGCATATTTCAATATCAATATTGTAATCATCATCAGAAGACACGGATAACTGGCCACCTTGGAGAAACCGTGGTTTACGAGCAGATGGCAGCTTGCTGCTATCAACACCTAACAAGACCTTGAACTCTTCAAAGTGTTGGTGTGTCATACCAAATAATCCATTAACCCCAAGGTACTTAAGTCTGGGTTTTCCTGCAGACTTTAAGACCTTTAAGTTCCAGAGAATACCATCAGCTGTGAGTCTCCCACATCCTGGGACACTAAGCTGCATTGATAAAAGTAAATACATGACATCAGAAAAATAAAATAAGAATAAACAAATGAAACATTATTTAAAAGAGAAACTAGGAAATGAAGAATATACTAGACATTCACAGTATAGACATTCACGGACTTTGATGAACTTCCTGAAAAGGCAAAGCCAAGGGGAATGACAGAGCATATTTTCATTGGTAAACTAAGGAAATGATAGTTAGACATGATGTCTCATTATTTCTGTGCATAATCTACATCAATAAAATTTATAAAGATAGCCCAACCTCCAAGAATAGGTCTACTGGTATAATCTAAAAGTCAAGAATTGCCTCATTGCAGCAATATAAGGCTAACTACGTCCTTTTCACTACACCCATTCTCTTGTTTTCCAATACAGAATCTCCAGAGCTTTAATTTTGCTAAAAACACCTCTATAACTTTTTTTCACTTGATGATTTCAGCAATACATGTTTTATTTTTCAGCAGTACATATTTAAATAAAGAATTATAATATCTTTCCAAAAAATATGAACTACTACATAAGTGCATTGTAGAGGCAGTATTAGATGTGATAGATGCCATAATGTAGAATAGCATGAGCACTCAAAAGGGAAGAAACAAAGGAATTCAACAGTGAATGGGTCCTGATATCCACCTTGCAGATAAGGATATATACTACATTACAAATGAAATACTGTCACATTTAGCCAAGTCCAATCAATAACATTTTTTGAACAACAAAACTGACACAGACTCGGTAACAGATCACTTCTTCCAAAGCGCGCCCCATTCGTTCTGCTCAATAACATTTTTTGAACAACAAAACTGACACCTTGAAAAGCTGCTAAGTGAGGCAAATAAGGTGAGAGTACAACAAGTAACAGAACAATAATAAGAATACCAATACGTATGCTATGCAAGTGTTACATTCATTATCAGACAATATGAACCTCGGTAACTCTACTTTTAGTAACACATGATAACATCTTATAAAAAACTAGAATAAGCAAAAAGTAACACGCGTAGTTAGGTAAGCAGCAAAAGAGAATAGATGACCTTTTTCAGGTTAGGATTCCTTTCAAGCACACAATTCAAACTACCATCAGTGATCCTTGGGCAGTGCACAAGGCTCAGAGAATGAAGTTGGCCTTGAGCCCTGTCCGTCAAATTTATAAGAATATCATCTGTGATCTTATTACTCAATGGATGATCAACGTGAATATTTCTCCACAGAAGTGGATCACTACGCACCACATCTCTTAAAGTTTTGCAAACCCTTTCAATAGAAAGAAGGTCCGTCAAGCCAAGATAATTAAGAGCCAAATACAGCGCATCTGAAGGAGCGCCTTGATCTCCATCACAATCATCATTCATGCCCCGCCGATCTTCATGAGCTGCATCTCTAGAAACCCAATAACTGGAATTTAAAAAATCCTCCATCTCAACGTCCAAACAACCAAAGGAATCAAGCAATCCCTCTCCTATATCAATCTCAGACACATAAGAGTTTTCACCTATCTTCTGGACCCCTACATCCTGGTGAATTCTCATAGCCCCTTTTAGAACAATATTAAATTGCGGATACAATTGAACATCAAGCTCAATCTCATCTGTACAGAAACCAAGATCTTTTAACCCAAAATCCTTGTTAATACCCTCTAACCAACCAGTGAGTGCCGTAACTTTGGTACTAATATCCATATCAAAAGGATCCTGTGGCAACAGATCAACAATATCAGCAGAACCCATCTTTGTGTTTTCATCTTTGTGGTCTTGAAAGTTACCGTTTTCACAATTCAAATCCCAAAAATCACTAATATCATCAGAAACCATCTCAGTTTGTCCAGATTTGTGATCATGAAATTTGTCAATTTCACGATTCCAACCCCAAAAATCACCAAATCGATCAAGCCTCTGATTTGAGCATTCCTTGTCGAAATACCTATTATCAAACTTAGTCCCGGCTAAAAAATTTTCTTCTCGATTCAAGGCCATAGCCGCCTACCCTAAATATTACCCCCAATAACCCAAGAAGGGGGAAAAAAAAAGAGGCCGTACCCTAGGCGCAGAACGTATTGAACAAGAAAACCCTCAATTCTCGAATGCAGACTAAAACAAAAGCACCCAAAGATTTCACAGAGTTTCCTGTGAAGCGCCGAAAAGGGTCGAGCAAAATTCCACAAATTGTTCCAATCGATCAAGCAAAATTCACCCCGAATCGAACCCCACCTACCGATATTAAACAGTAATCAATAGAAAGAACAAATCGCCAGCAACTACGGAAACATATTTTACGGTGTATTACAGAAATCTAATGTGAGAGAGAGATTCAACAAGAATAAGAATCAGAGAAGGGAGCGGTGATGACAAAAGGAATCTAACAATCCGCAGAAAGAAAGAAAATGGAAATTGCAAGGTGTAGTGGTGGATATGGCGCAGTTATGTACAATAAAAACCTAGGCAATGTATAGGTGTTCCTGTATCTACATACTCGAATCGCTAATTTTGGTGAAAGAGAGAAACAAGACCTTTTATCGTATGCGTCTCTCTAAACTATCGGTGCCGATTGGTAGAGATTGATGTGGCGCGAGAGACTTGTTCTTTCATCTTTGCCTCCATATAAATTAGGTTACAGGTTGGGCTTTTGGGGCTTGGGTCGGGTTTTATATCAGTCTATTCAATTTAATTTAATAGATTAGTATATAGTATGGCCGAACTGATAGCAACTCGTGTAAATATTAATCTCTAACGATGGAAAGAGAATTCAAATAATTCATTTTCGGTCATCATTTAATTTGAGTTTATTTTGTAAATGTTTTCACAAGTTCATTCGTTTTAAAAATAATTTATATTTATATGATTTGAGTAAAAAGAATTGCATTTGATTTCAATTATAGATCACTAAAATGCATGTTAAAATTGTTTAATTTTTTCTAATAAGTTTTGCAAAAAGAAAAAAAATAATTAAACATCAAATTTACTTCAAATAAGGTTAGATTTGAAACATAAGTTTTGTATATCATAAAAAAAAATCAAATTTGAAAAATAAGAGTTAGCACATATTTATATTTTATCTATACATACACTATATTAAAAGTGTGAAGACCCTTAGAAATGTTGTTTGAACTTTTTACCCTTCATTAAAACAATTCTCTTTAGACAAAATCGTCTTTTCACCATTTTTCTTATTATTATTTTAATAATATTAAATATTAAATTTAATAAACATAATAAAAATTAAATGAAGAAGATTTCCTT